>JADRCH010005961.1:0-30320 GCA_019843965.1 Rhynchomys soricoides
TTTTTTTTTTCTTTGAGTTTGTTTATATAGTGGATTACTACTTTGGTGGATTTGTGTATATAGAACCATCCCAGAACCCCTGGAATGAAGCCTACTTGATTATGCTGAATGACAGTTTTATTTGTTCCTGGGCTTGCTTTGAGAGAATATTATTGACTATTTAGCATTGATATTCATGAGTGAAATTGGATTTAAGTTCTCATTCTTTGTTGGTTCTTTGTGTGGTTTAGGTAACAGAGTAACTGGGGTTTCATAGAAAGAATTAGGAAATGTTCCTTCTGCTTCTATTTTGTGAAGGAGTTTGAGGAGTATTGGTATTAGCTCTTCTTTGAAGGTCTAGTAAAATTCTAGACTAAAATGATCTGGCCCTCAGCTTTTTTTGGTTAGGAGGATTTTAATGCCTGCTTTTATTTCCTTACAGCTTAAGTTTACATGACCTTGATTTAACTTTGGTACATGGTATCTGTCTGGGAAAATCATCCATTTCATCTTGATTTTTCTGTTTTGTTGAGTATATGCTTTCTTAGTAAGATCTGATGATTTTTTTATTTCCTGTTTAGGTTGTTATATCCTCTTTTCATTTCTGATTTTGTTAATTTGGATTCTGTTTCTGGGTTCTTTAGTTAGTTTGGCTAAGAGTTTATCTATCTAGTTGATTTTCTCAAAGAAACAGCTCTTGCTTTTGTTGATTCATTGTATCATTCTCTTTGTTTCTTATTAGTTGATTTCAGGCCTGAGTTCCACTATTATCTGCCCACTACTCCTTTTGGATGTGTTTGCCTTTTTTGTTCTAGAGCTTTCAGGTGTGCTGTTAAGTTGCTAGTGGAGGATCTTTACAATTTCTTTGAGAAGGCACTTAGTGCTATGAATTTTCCTCTTAACACTGCTTTCATTGTTTCCCTTAAGTTTGGCAGTACTGTGCCTTCATTTCCATTGAATTCTATAGTCTTTAATTGTGTGCTTTATTTCTTCCCTGACAAAGTTATCATTGAGTAGAGAGTTATTCAGTTTTCATGAGTATGTGGGCTTTCTGTTGTTTTTGTTCTTACTGAAGTCCAGCCTTAAACCATGGTGATCTATTTCAAACTTCTTGTATACATTGAAGCTTGTTTTGTGTTAAATCATATAGTCAATTTTCAAGAAGTTTCCATGAGGTACTGAGAAGAAATTATATTCTTGTGTTTTGGGGTGAAATGTTCTGTAGGTATCTGTTAAGTCTATTTGGTTCATAATTTCGGTTTCTTTGTTTAGTTTATGTTTCAATGAACTGTTCATTGGTGAAAGTGGGGTGTTGAAGTCTCCTACTATTGTTGTGTGAAGTTCAATGTGTGTTTTAAACTTTAGTAATGTTTCTTCTACAAATGTTGGTGCCCTTGCATTTTAGTCATAGATATTCAGAATTAAGACTTTATCTTGGTGGAGTTTTTTCCATGATGAGTTTGAAGCATCTTTTCCTATCACTTTTGAATACTTTAGGTTGAAAGTCTATTTTGTTGGATACTAGAATGGCTACTCCAGCTTGTTTCTTGGACCAATTGCTTGGAAAACTTTTTTCCATCCCTTTACTCTGAGGCAGTGTTTGTCTTTGTTAGTGAGATGTGTTTCTTGAAGCAAATGCTGTTTATGTATCCAGTCTGTTAGCCTGGGTCTTTTTATTGGGGAATTGACTCCATTGATGTTGAAATATTAAAGACCAATGATTGTTAGTTCCTGTTATTTTTGTTGTTGGAAGAAGTATGCATGTGTGATTTTCTTCTTTTGTGTTTGTTGTGAGCTGATTAATTTCTTGTATTTCCTTGGATGTAGTTATTGTCCTTGTGTTGGAGTTTTCCTTTTAGTATCCTCTCTAGGTCTGGATTAGTAGAAAGAAATTGTTTAAATTTAGTTTTGTCATGGAATATCTTGCTATCTACAACTGCGGTGATTGAGAGTTTTCCTGGGTACAGTAGCCTGGACTGGCATTTGTGTTCTCTTGAGGTCTGGATGATATTTGTCCAGGATCTTCTGATTTATAGCATCTCTGTTAAGAAGTCTGGTATAATTCTGATAGGCCTCCCTTTATATGTTTTTTGCCTTTTCCTTTTACTGCTTTTAATATTCTTTCTCTGTTCTGGGCATTTAGTGTTTTGATTATTATATGACAGGAGAATTTTCTTTCAATCTATTTTCCTGTTCTGTAAACCTTTTTTTTTCTTTCATTTATGGCCATCTCTTTCTTCAGGATAGGGTAGTGTTCTTCTAGGGTTTTGTTACCCTCTTGTATTCCTATTATTCAGAGGTTTGGTATTTTCATTGTCTCCCAAATTTCCTGGATGTTTGAGTTTAGGAGTGATTTTTACACTTTGTATTTATTTGACTAATGTGTCAATATCTTCTATTGTATCTTTTATGCCTAAGGTTTTCTTTCATATCTCCTGTATTCTGTTGGTGATACTTTCATCTGTAGCTCCTGATCTGTGTCCTAGGTTTTCCATCTCCAGGGTTGCCTCCATTTGTGATTTCTTTATTATTTCATTTTCCATTTTTAGGTCTTGGACAGTTCTGTTCAATTCCTTGACCTGCTTGATTGTGTTTTCTTGTATTTCTTTGAGGGATTTATTTGCTTCCTCTTTAAGGGCTTCTACCTGTTTGCCTTTGTTTTCCTGTATTTTTTTAAAGGAATTGTTTATAGCCTTTGTAAAGGCCTTTATCACCTTCATGAGATAGAACTTTTAGGTTAGGATTTTTCTTTCCAGAAGTGTTAGGGTATCCAGGGCTTGCTGTGGTAGGATAACTAGGTTCTGATGGTGCCAAATTACATTGACTTCTGTTTCTTATATTGTTGCCCTTGCCACTCATCATCTTATTATCTCTGATGTTAACTGGCCTGGTTGTCTCCAACTGGGTACAACAACCTGTGTCCCTGGTTATGGCAGACAGTATGTTTATAGGGTTTGGGGAGGCACATTGATCTGCCCCAGGTGGATGTGTGGACCAGAAAGAAGATGGGGTTCAGGCAGAGGGGATAGGTCCCAAATCTGCTGAACTCTGTGGGTGTCCCAGGTCATGTGGGTGTTCAGACGGGGAGTCTCACCCATTTCCCTGGTTGCAGCTGACCTCTTGGGAGACAGGCGAGCTGTAGGGTACATGGGGTGGGGGACACTGATCTACCCCGTGTGGAAGTCAGAATATTTTATTTTTAATGTTGGTCTATTTGCACAAAAATATGAGCTCCTTGAGGGCAGAGAGTTTTGGAATATGCATTGACATAGCTCAAGCATCTAAATCCCTACAGCGTGTGTGTGTGTGTGTGTGTGTGTGTGTGTGTGTGTGTGTGTGTGTTCTATTGGGTACTTCCCCTATCAACATTTCAAATGTTATTCCCAGCCTGCCTCCCCCTCCTCAAAGAAACACCCTATCCTCCTGCCTCCATGAGGGTGCTCACCCACCCACCCACTCCCACCTCCCTGCCTTTGACTCCCCCCACAATAGGGCATCTATCAAACCTTCACAGGACCAAAGAACTCTTCTCCCACCAATGCCCAATAAGACCACCCTTTGCCACATATGCTGCTGGAGCCATGTGTACTCCTTGGTTGGTGGCCTAGTCCCCAGGAGCTCTAGGGAGTGTGGTTGGTTGGTATTGTTACTCTTCCCAAGGGGCTGGAAACCCCCTAGCTCCCTCAGTCCCCTCTCTAATTCCTCTATTGGGGACCTTGCATTCAGACCAATGGTTGGCTAGGAGCATCTGACACTGCATTTGTAGGGCTCTGGCAGGGTCTCCCAGGAGACAGCCATATCAGGCTCCCCTCAGCAAGCATTATTTTGGCATCCACAATAGTGTCTGGGTTTGATGACTATATATGGGATAACTCCCCAGGTAGGACAGACTCTGGTTGGCTTTTCCTCCAGTCTCTGCTCTACATTTTGTCTCCATATTTGCTCCCATGAGTATTTTCTTCCCTTTTCTAAGAAGGACTGAAGCACCCACACTTTGGTCTTCCTCCATCTTGAGATTGATGTGGTCTGTGAATTGTATCTTGGGTATTCCGAGGTTTTGGGCTAATATCAGTGAATGCATACCATGTATGCTCTTTTGTGATTAAGTTACCTCATGATGATATTTTCTAGTTCCATCCATTTGGCTAAGATTTTCATTAATCCATCATTTTTAATAGCTGAGTATTACTCCATTGTGTAAAGGTACCACATTTTCTGTATTCATTACTCTGTTGAAGGACATTTGGATTCTTTCCAACTTCTGGCTATTTTAAATAATGTTGCTATGAACATAGTGGAGCATGTGTAGTTGTTATATGTTAGAGAATCTTTGGGGCATAGGCCCAGGAAAGGTGTAGCTGGGTCCTCAGGTAATACTATGTCCAATTTTCTGAGGAACCATCAGACTGATTTTCAGAGTGGTTGTACCAACTTGCAATCCCACTAACAATGGAGGAGTGTTTCTCTTTCTCCACATCCTCACCAGCAACTGCTGTCACCTGAGGTTTTTATCTTAGCCATTCTGACTGGTATAAGGTGGAATCTCAGCATTGTTTTGATTTGCATTTCCCTGGTGACTAAGGATGTTGAACATTTCTTTAAGTGCTTCTTAGCCATTCGATATTCCTCAGTTGAAAATTCTTTCTTTAGCTCTGTTGGATTGGTAATGATCTTTTCCAAATCTGTTGGTTGCCATTTTGTCCTTTGCCTTACAGAAGCCTTGCAATTTTATAAGTTCCCATTTGTTAATTCTTGATCATAGAGCATAAATCATTGGTGTTCTGTTCAGGAAATTTTCCCCTGTGCCCATGTGTTCCAGGCTCTTCCCCAATTTCTCCTCTATAAGTTTCAGTATATCAGGTTTTATGTAGAGGTCCTTTATACACTTGGACTGGAGCTTTATACAAGGAGATAAGAATGGGTCAATTTGCATCTTTCTACATGCTGACTGTTGAAAATGCTGTCTTTTTTCCACTGGATAGTTGTAGCACCTTTGTCAAAGATCAAGTGACAAAAGGTATGTGGATTCATTTCTGGGTCTTCAATTCTATTCCGTTGATCTTCCTGCCTGTCTCTGTACCAATACCATGCAGTTTTTAATTACTATTGCTCTGTAATACAGCTTGATGGTGATTCCCCCAGAAGTTCTTTTGTTGTTGAAACAAGTTTTCACTATCCTGGGTTTTTGTTATTCCAAATGAATTTGCAAATTGCTCTTTCAAACTGTAATAAGAATTGATTTGGGATTTTGATGGGGATTGCATTGAATCTGTAGATTGCTTTTGGCAAGAGGGCCATTTTTCCTATATTAATCCTGCCAATCCATGAGCATAAGAAATCTTTCCATCTTCTGAGATCTTCTTTGTTTTCTTTCTTCAAAGACTTGAAGTTCTTGTCATACCGATCTTTTTCTTGCTTGGTTAGAGTTACACCAAGATATGTAATATTATTTGTGACTATTGTGAAGGGTGTTATTTCCCTAATTTATTTTTCAGCCTGCTTATCGTTTGAATAGAGGAAGGCTACTGGTATGTTTGAGTTAATTTTATATCCAGCCACTTTGCTGAAGGTGTTTATCAGCTTTAGGAGTTCTCTGGTGGAATATTTGAGGTCACTTAAGTTTACTATCATATCATCTGCAAATTGTGATATTTTGACTTCTTCCTTTCCAGTTTTTATATCTTTGGCCTCCTTTTGTTGTCTAATTACTCTAGCTAGAACTTCAAGTACTATATTGAATAGATAGGGAGAGAGTGGGCAGCCTTGTCTATGCCCTGATTTTTGAGGGATTGCTTCAAGTTTCTCTCCATTTAGTTTGATATTGGCTACTGGTTTGCTGTATATTGCTTTTACCATGTTTAGGTCTGGGCGTTGAATTCCTGATCTTTCCAAGACTTTTAATCTGAAGTGATATTGAATTTTGTCAAATGCTTTCTCAGCATCTAATGAAATGATCATGTGAGTTTTTTTCTTTGAGTTTGTTTATGTAGTGGATTACGTTGATAGATTTCCATATGTTGACCATCCCTGCATCATGGGATGAGGCCTACTTGATCATGGTGAATGATTGTTTTGATGTGTTCTTGGGATTCAGTTGGCAAGAATTTTATTGAGTATGTTTGCATTAATATTCATACGATAAATTGGTCTGAAGTTCTCTTTCTTTATTTGGTCTTTGTGTGGTTTAGGTATAAGTGTAATTTTGGCTTCATAGAACAAATTGGATAGTGTTTCTTCTGTTTCTATTTTGTGGAATAGTTTGAGGAGTATTGGTAATAGGTCTTCTTTGAAGGTCTGATAGAATTCTCCACTAAACCTATCTTGTCCTGGGCTTTTTTTGGATGGGAGACTATAAACGACTGCTTCTATTTCTTTACGGGTTATGTGATTGTTTAGATGGTTTATCTGATCCTGATTTAACTTTGGCACCTGGTATGTGTCTAGAAAATTGTCCATTTTATCCAGTTTTTCCAATTTTGTTGAGTATAGGCTTTTGTAGTAGAATCTGATTTTTTTTTTAATTTCCTCAGAATCTGTTGTTGTATCTCCCTTTTCATTTCTGATTTTCTTAATTTGGATACTGTCTCTGTGCCTTCTGCTTAGTCTGGCTGAAGGGTTTATCTATCTTGTTGATTGTCTCCAAGAACCAGCTCTTGGTTTTGTTGATTTTTTTCCACAGTTCTTTTTCTTTCTATTTGATTGACTTAAGCCCTGAATTTGATTATTTCCTGCCATCTTCTCCTCTTGAGTGTATTTGCTCCTTAATTTTCTAGAACTTTTAGATGTTCTCTCAGCCTCTTAGTGTATGCTCTCTCGAGTTTCTTTTTGGAGGCACTTGGAGCTATGAGTTTTCCTCTTCGCACTGCTTTCCTTGTGTCCCATAAGTTTTGGTATGATATCACTTCATTTTCATTAATTCTAAAATTCCTTTAATTTCTTTATTTATTTAAATCAGTTGGCAGCAGATGCTGGCAAGGATGTGGAGAAAGAGAAACATTACTCCATTGTTGGTGGGATTGCAAGCTGGTAAACCACTCTGGAAATCAATTTAGTAATATCTCAGAAAATTGGACATAGTATTACCTTAGGGCCCAACTATACCACTCCTGGGCATATACCCTAAAGATTCTCCAGCATATAACTAGGACACATGCTTCACTATCTTCATAGCAGCCTTATTTATAATAGCTAGAAGCTGGAAAGAACCCAGATGTCCTTCAATAGAAGAATGGATACAGAAAGTATGGTGCATTTAAATAATGGAGTACTACTCAGCTATTAAAAACAATAAATTCATGAAAAGCTATGGATGGAACTAGAAAATATCATCCTGAGTGAGTTAACCCAATCACAAAAGAGCACACATGATGTGCACTCACTGATAAGTGTATATTAGCCCCAAAGCTCGGAATATCCAAGATACAATTCACAGAGCACATGAAACTCAAGAAGAAGGAATACCAGTGCATGGGTGCTTCAGTTCTTCTTAGAAAGAGGAACAAAATACTCAAGGGAGCAAATCAGGTGACAAAGTGTAGAGCAGAGATTGAAGGAAAGGCCATTCAGAGACTGTCCCACCTGAAGACCCATCCCATATACAGTCACCAAACTCTAACACTATTGTGGATGCCAAGAAGTGCTTGCTGAAAGGAGACTGATACAGATTTCTTATGAGAGGTGAATGCTGGCAGCCAACCACTGGACTGTGCACAGGGTCCCCAATGGAGGACTTTGAGAAAGGACTGAAGGAGCTGAAGTGGTTTGCAACCCCATAGAAAGAACAACAATATCAACCAACCAGACACCCCCAGAGTTGTCAGGGACTAAGCCACCAACCAAGGAGTATACATAGAGGTGCCCGTGGCTCTAGCCACAAATGTAGCAGACGATGGCCTTGTCAGGCATCAATGGTAAGAGAGGTTCTTGGTTCTATGAAGGCTCAATAGATGCCCCAGTGTAGGGGAATTTGAGGGCAGGGAGGTGGGAGTGGGTGGGTGGGTGAAGGACCACCCTCATAGAAAGAGTGGGATGGAGGATGTGATAGGGGGTATTCAGGAGGGGGGTAGAAACCACGAAAGGTGATAACATTTAAAATGTAAATAAATAAAATATCCAATAAAAAAAGAACATAGCAGTGGATTAATTTCCCAATGAGACATGAGATGACTGAACCAGTTAATCACTATATGCAAGAAACAACTATCTATAATCATTTTTCTAAGCTGCTTCCACACTCCTGATTTCCTAAAACCATGAGATAATAAATATTTGTCTTGACTAAGTATAATAGCACTTACCTGTAATTCTAATATTCAAAAGTTAAAAGCAGGATGATCATGATTTTGGTGCCAATTTTGGTTATATAGCAAGTTCCAAGACAGCCTGGGCTGCATAGCAAAACCCTGTCTTTAAATCAGCCAATAAATACAACACATGTAGGTTCTTAGCTACCACATTTTGAAATAATGTATTACACAGAAATAGCTAACTAATACATTTGGCTTGCTAGCAGAAATATCAGAATGAGCCAAATGTTTGATTAATAGTGATTATAAACTATTTTATTAACATGTTAAAATGGTACATTAACAGGACCTTATTTAATAGAGAAATAACAATATAAAAATGGATATGATTATCAGCTAACACTCTGGAGATATTAATACTTCTGGGTTGTTCTATGGCAATGTAATTCAAGGCTACAAGACTGGCTTATGATAGGATGGGAATAACTTGTCTTTTCTAGACTAATGGATGGATGGATGGATGGATGGATGGATGGATGGATGGATGTAATGAAATCAATAAGACATTTTAACAAAGAAATCAGAATATTTTCCAGAGATAAATGATCTCTGTATGATTCCTATTACCAAGGGCTGTGTTCAAAAGGGAATTGTGTATGTCAATTGCCTAATGAATGGGACTCCAAATTTTCCTTCAGCTTGTCTCTTATGTGACTTTGTAGAGTGAAAATAGCAAGATTTAGAGGCTAGAGATCGGTTTGACAATTGTTAAGAGTCTAACATTTAAACTTGGACCTCCTTTTTATAGTATTTGGAGCTAAACTCAAGGGCTCACATGTGCTAGGCCAGTACTCTGAGATATATCCACACCTGCAGCTAGCAGTGGATCTCAAACCACCATGTCTCTTAAAAAAAATCACCCAGGCATGTTTCGCCATCTTTAAGGGATATGGTTATTGGTATAAGTTGATTAATGATTGTCTTGTGCTTGATATGAGAAGTTCATGACAAATATTCTCTTCCCTGGATGTGTATAAGACAGAGATCCAGTCAAAGAAAGAATAAGAGGAAACCAAAATCCAATCAGGCAGGTAATTGTTTAAGTCCTCATAGAATGGGTGCTTTGACTTTCTAGAGAGAAATAAGTCACTAAGCAGGGGTAGGTGTAAGTCACAGACCTAAAGCCTGGCTGGTTTTGTCAATCTGGCAGATCAGTGTCAGTGCAAAGGACATCCCCAGCACCTGAGAAGAGAATTGAGAAAAATGTAAGATCTTCATAAGAGAAAACATTTCTCCCACAGTTCCAGAGTTTGCTAACACAAAAAAGCAAGATTTCCATCATACTGTGAACACTCTCCAAGCACCACTCCACACAACAGAATTTCTCTCTTTATGTTTAAGAATAACATTAGAGATAAAATGGGGACAGTTGTAGTATGATAGAAAAGTAGCTCTTGAAAACATTATTTATCTATTAAGAAGTCAGACACTTAGCTATATAGTCAAGTTACCCTCAGGGAACAGTACAAGAAAAATAGGTCAACTCTGCCAAAGCCTTATATTTCCTTTGCTTTCATCTTCTTTTTATTTCTTGAATTAGTCTTAAGTAATATAGAATATGCCTAATGCTTGGGTAGAAAATAGTGTTATGAATATCACACATTGAAACAAGACAAAATTTACCTTTCACTAGTCAAACTAGGTGCAAGCACAATGGGAAAATAATTCCAATTTCCATCATCACTTACTTCTTAACATAGAAGGTCAAGTTTTTAAGTGAGTTGTTTTATCTTAATAATTTCCAGACCAGCTAAGTTAGT
Source organism: Rhynchomys soricoides (assembly GCA_019843965.1). Lineage (NCBI taxonomy): Eukaryota > Metazoa > Chordata > Mammalia > Rodentia > Muridae > Rhynchomys > Rhynchomys soricoides. Next base: position 10,046 of record JADRCH010005961.1, read on the forward strand.
GACTAAAGTGGGATTCTGTTTGGCACTCTTAATTTGTCTGACTCATTCATATCTCTAAGGGATACATTGAATATATATATATTTTTTCCTGTAACAAATTTTCTGGATGCATTAAGTTGAATTGATAATATAATCATTTGTTCCTTGGCTAGAGGAATTCATAAATAATATGATATTTACTGCCTCATTCTGCTTCCCTAGTACTTTTCTATAACTGTGTGATTTAACTCAGTTAATCCTTATAGGGATCCTGGGATTAAGCTCTTACCTGTATCACACATACACAGATGGTAATGATTCCAATATACAAGAAATTGGAGTGAAACCACAATTTTGCTTTATTATAACAACCCTGGGGGGGAGGAATTACAGGCATTAATGACACCATTCAATATGTCAACTTTATCAAGATGCAAATGTTATGTTTTTATTTACCTTGCTTGTTTGAAGTAAACAGATTTAAACTAGAGAATATTGAGTCAGTGACATTTCTCCTGATATTGTCAATATACTTGTACCTAACACAGAACTCTTACCTACTAAGTTAAACTAGCCCTCAGAGATAAGTCAGAAACACATGTCCTTACATCCTTTGAACACTCAGTGCTGATCTTAGATTAATATATGGGATTATAGGTGTTGTGATCTTTGGATCAAGATATATCTCAATATAGCTTCAATAACCAGTATCATAACCCTATAAAATTCCGGACTTGTTGATTGTTGGTTGCCATGTTCCCCCAGTTTCTACCAACACTACCCCATCCCCATGAACCTAAACACCACTGTAGATTTCCAAACTCAGGAAAAGGCAACATAGGATCAAGAGAAGATCTTAGTTTACTTAGTTTACTTGGTTTACTTGAAGATGACTGTTTTCTCCTACATGAAGAGAGAACTAAAATTCAGAGTGAGGGTGGTTTCTAAAACACTTTCCCCCAAGCTCTCTTTCCCCCACTCACGTTAAACTCATTTCACAAAAAGAATGGATCTGCCTTCTCCAAAAGAGAAAACAAGTAGGTACCTGACAAGCTAGTCTACACTACTTCTGTAAATTATACTTTGAACAAAAGATAGATACATCTCTTGACTATTTTTATACAAACTACCCACCACACACACACTCAGTTAATAGTGTGACAAACGATTTTTCATAGTGTCTTTTAACTGGATTAACCTGTTCCTAGATTTTAGAAGTTTCTCTAGTTGTTGGGGGATGTTTCCCTGCTCCTTCCTGTTGGTGGTGGTGGTGGTGGTGGTGGTGGTGCTGATGGTGTTCAAAGTTCTGTTTCTTGGTAGAAGGTTTAATTGCTTTCTGGTACACTTTCTTATGTAATTAAAAGTTTGAACAAAGAAGCCAAAAACAGGAAATTTTTCAACAAAATTACCTGAACATCTGCACCTGATGGGCAGGAAGATGGTGGACCACTGGTCCAATCACTTGATCCATTTACACCACAACACTGCAGCTGGAAGTAAGTTCCCCAAACATAATGATTAGGAAATCAACAGAAAAACAAAACAAAAAACTAGTCATTATACAGAAGAATATGCTTACCATTCCGCTCTTATTCCAGAGAAGAAAATTCAGAATTGGTCTACTACTACAGACTCTTTGGAACTAAATGTTCATAAGTCTGTTATACTATTTTAAAAGACCTCTAGAAAGTTCAGAGGATATGCTCCATTTATATATTTTACCTAACAAGTGCTTTCTACCCAGAAACCTTATAACACAGAACTAAATCTAATTACATTGATTCTTGAGATTATTGAATAACAGGATAATTAGATACCTGCTTAGATGAGAAAACAGAAAATACTATTTACAGTAGTATTACATATGGGAGAAAAGTATAGTTTAACACAGGAACTCACAGCAATTGTGTCAGCATTCACAAAACCAGAACAATCATGAAGGGTAGAATGGGCAGGAAGTCCCATCCCTAGCTGGAATTATTAGCAATTGATTGCTGCTAGAAGAAAAGGAGCCTGATTTCTTTAAGGGTATAACCACAGGCAGGTGAACTACACTCCTGGGGAGGATCTTACTGAAAAGTACATAGGCAGCATTAACTGATCTCAGTGAGTTTATAAATAAAATGAGGATACAAATTTGAGTGAATAGAGAATTGGGGTGAATTTGGGAGTAGGTAAAGTGAATATAATCAAAATACATTGTATGAAATTCTCAATAAAAAATAATATTTTACAAGAAGAGAGAGGAGGAGAGAGTAAGACTTCATCAAGCCTCTAGATTCACAATACTTCTGGGAAACAGATTTCCTAACATCAAAATACCTGTGTGAATAAACCAGCCATACAGAGAGTGGTAGAATCTGTAGGACATTTAATGTTTGTTTACATACACATAATATAAAGGGGGTTACTGTTAAAGAATAAAAGAAAATTTGAGACATGTTAATGTCTCAAATGTAATATTTGGACCTCTTTTAAGTCATAGTTTGCTTAAATCAGTTGACATTTTTTAGAGAAAATTAGAATAATTGGAATATAGAGTTTTATTGATATTTGATGATTTATATGGAGATGTGTATGTGTGTGTATGTGTTTGTGTGTGTGTGTGTGTGTGTGTGTGTGTGTGTGTCTGTATGTTCATTACATGTATTTGGGAGCACGTGGAAGCCAGAAAATGGCTCCCAATCATTTGAAACTGGAATTCCAGGAAGTTATGTGCTATAACAAAACCCTATAACAAAACCCAGATCTTCTGGAAAAGCAATAAGGGATCATAACTACTGACCCAGATTCTTTAATGGTATTTAGTGGGTGAGATGATGGAAGGTTCATTATTTTATTTGCTTTAGAATATTTTAGAAAAATGTTTAGGAGATTAAATGAGGTGTCGGTGACTAAGTCAATGTGAAACTGGTGACATGTATCAAGAGACTTGTTTTATTTTTCACTTTGTTGTATGTTTTAACTTTAAAAGGGACTTGTAATCTGAATTTAAACAAATGAGGAATTTGAAATCTAGAGTGGCTATAACTTTTCTTCCTGTTTTTGTTTATAGGTTGTAGTTTCCTATGTTATTATTATCTACTCCATATTAATCCATCATGGGAAATGTTGATACTTTTTGAGACATAGCTCATGCCTGTGCTTTGCTCTCTAGCCCATGTTTGTTCCCTAACATTCTAAGGCAAGAATACAGAGTTGGTATATGTTCATGGGTATGAGAGAAGCTTAGAGAATGTGACACTAGAGGACTAGGTAAAAATATAATAATTTTGGTGAGTTGGACATTTAAAAGAAGTTTCTTCTATTTTGCTGCTCTTTTGATAAAATTTTGGAGAATAGGTAACCAATTCAATATGATTTATTTGGATTTTCTTTTTATCATGTTAGGGCTAAAGCAATAATTTTATGTGAGTTGGTAAAGAATGAAATAGAATGCAGAAATCTTTGTACCAATTGGATTAATTCCTATACCCTCCCCCTGCCTCTGAGAGCAAAGACAATATTTTGGACTTTAGAACTGAAGATCTAAGAGGCTGAAACCTGTAGGAAGGAGATCCTTGTTTCCAGGATCTAGTCTGAGTTCACTCTGACTCATCTGAGCAATATTTTTTTTTGTTTTGGTTTTTTGTTTGTTTGTTTTGTTTGTTTGTTTGTTTTGGGTTTTTCTCGAGACAGGGTTTCTCTATGTAGCCCTGGCTGTCCTGGAACTCACTCTGTAGACCAGGCTGGTCTCAAACTCAGAAATCTGCCTGCCTCTTCCTCCTGAGTGCTGGGATTAAAGGTGTGCACCACCACTGCCCGGCTCTGAGCAATATTCTTTATGTACTTACTTGTGCCTGGATGAAGTCCCATGCCATCATGGTGCTGTTGTCAGAGTGATAATGTTGGATGCTGTCATTTAGACCCTCAGCCACTAACGTGTTGAGCTGTGGCAAATCACATTGCACCAGTGAAAACATAGCAAAAACAAGATGCATTCAAGAAATAAGAGATTTCTAGTGGTCCAAATTGATACCCCACCCCCATCAAGGAGTTAGAACTATGAAAGTGAGATGTGGGAGACTATGTAGGAAGACGAGCTGAAGGTTATGTGGTATCTAAGGAAGATAGATATACATGGTGGACTTTTATCCTTCAAGAACTATAGTTTTACAAAGAAAAAAGTTAAACAACCAAAGCCATACCTTACCTTAAATGTACCTTAGTTGGAAGTCTGGCAGGATCACAGAGAAAAGTAGGCAAGAAGAAAACAAGCTTGCTTCACCTTCTCTCTAGTTATCTTTCAAGGTATCATTCAAATACAATCTTCATAACATTTTTTCTCTCATTGATCTCTCATTCTCTTTCTTCATTTTTATAACTTAGTACTAATTTGGTTTTACTAACTTCTCTACTGTGTATTCCCCTTCTCAGCAATAAGAGAGTAGGCCATGTTTTCATAACTTACCTTTTGTTCATACACAAAGAGCAGGATGGCTAAGGTCACCTCAGCAAGGAGAATAATCAGCAGCAGAACAAAGAACTGTGGTAAAACAAAGAAATTATCAGAACATGGATTCTTCTTCTGATCTACCTCTCTCTGCTTTGGGAGCAAACAGATCTACAAATGTGTATGTGCATGCATGCGCACACACACACACACACACACACACACACACACACATAGATACACACACACAATCATGCATGGGAATGGAACTTCAGCCTACTCAGGGCTTTCTAGTCCTGCTGGACTTCATATGGTAGATTAGGTACCCTCTGTCTTTATTCTAACATTGTTGAATCAGTGTTTTAGTATCAGCCCAGTGAAACAGTAGAGCAAAAAACAAGGAAATTAAAGTATGCATTTAGGTCCCGGTACCATACATTAGATTAAGTCTAGCACAAGATAGAGGGTGGACGATGATGTACTTTAGGAAAACATTTGTACAGAGAAAGGAAATAAGGAACCTAATTATAGTTCTAAGTCATTTTGTCTCCAAATTTAGAATTTTAATCCCTGTATGACATTTATACACACAAAAACTTTCACAGTTTCACTGTTCATCTTTTTAAAAATTTTAAACACCAATTTTGACTGCTTAAATTATTTATTCTGTCTTTGATATCTCCAATCATTTGCTATCTGTCTGAAAACTATTTGATAACAGAGACTTCTTGACATTATTGTTATTACTATTGTTGATCTTGACTCTTGTTAAAGTGTTGATCTACAAGAGAACACTTAAGAGATAAGCAAAGTGGGAACACATAAGAATAGAGGCATTGCCTAAATTGGGTTATTGCTACTATGAAGGCTACTTTGTGCATGAATTCCAGAAGAGTTCTATACCATTGAGGGGGTCACCCTGGTAACCTACTGATTATTTTTTCATCAATTAATTACTAAGTGTCAGATCCTGAAGTATTAACATACTTCATGAGAATTTATGCAGAAAGATGTTAACTAATTTTAGTCAGACATCAAGGAAAAATTCTATGTAGTGGAAGGACATGGTGGTGACAAGAGCTATTATTGATAGTGTGACATGGATAAAAATGATAAAAGTAGTATCTTCTTCTGTGTATCCTTTGGAGCCCAGTAAGAAACAAACTAGTATTGGTTTATAAATATCTTTGATGGTAAGAGATGCTATGATGGTTATCTTTAATCATCAACTTGATAACCTAGAATCGGCTGGTAATTCCTCAGTAAGTTAAGGATTTGTCTAGATTCGTTTTATCTGTGAACATGTCTGTGGGGGGCTGTTTTAATTGTTAATTAAAGTGGGAATATCAATCCTGACTCTTGGTAGCACTATTTCATTGGCTGGACCTGAACTGTATAAGAATAAAGAAAGCCTCCTGAGAATACACAGCAAATAATCAAGTATTCTTGAATTTGTTCTCTATCTGCTCTTGACTGTAGATGTAATGCTTTAAGTTCCTTTCATATCAAATACCTTTCTATTTTAAGTTTTTCTTTTTCATTGTATTTTATTCCAGCAATATAAAGGAAATAAAATAAGAAACTGGTACCAAGGAGGTTTTACTGTGATGAACCTGGTGATGTTATTTTTTGAGGAATAAGGGAGATATTGGAACTTTGATCTAAAGAAAAAATCCCATTGAATGATGTGGGTAGAGCTTAATGGAATATTCATGTGGGATGTTAAAAAAAGGAATTACTGAGAGTGGAGGTCCAGATCATGGTCTTAGTCATTAACTGGTCTAGAGGAGATTATGTAACATTTTGACTCAGAACCTATGTGTGATGTTCATGCTGGAGTAATAGAAAGCTATGATTTATCAGAGATTGGCATCATTGAAATAAACCCTCTTGTACTTCACTGGCATGATACAATCAGGATAGGGGGCTATTTAGTGCAGTATTTTATCCAGTAATCTATGAATACTGTTCATGTGGGGACTAAAAAAATAGCTATGGTTGTCAAAGAGATCAGTTCCACTGAAGTGAACTCCTTGTGTTTCATTAGGCAATAGAAATGGTTTCCTCAGTGTCATTATACAGAAGCTGATATAGCCTTGGCCAATTGGAAAAGCTTACATCTTGAGCTTGCAGCAGAATCTGGAAATGTAACAGTTAATCCTATGGTACTAATTTTGAAGCCATGTAGTGATCATGGAAAGCAACTGAATATTGGAACTTTGTAGTAGGTTTAGATCTTTTGTAGAGAGGCCCTGAAATGCCACTAGTGGAGGTGATGCCTTAGTTTCAATGCAGACCCCACAGCACTAGAAATGCCAACATCTACCAAAGAGAGCTTCCATTGTAGAGTGGAGTTCCCAAGTGTGAATCTGTGTGTACTGCAGGAAACATTACTGGAGGAGTGGGACTACACAAGTTGTTTGGAGCCCAGAATACAATGCACAGCTTCTAGACATAGGAGTTTCAAGATTTAGTCTATACACTGCTGACTTTTCTTTTGGATTGGTTTTTTTTTTTTTTGAGATTTTAATATAATTACATTATTTTGCCCTAGCCTTCTTAAAAATTAATTGTTGATATATTCACAAATACAACCAACCTACTGCTGGTTTTTTGTTTATTCATGCATGGTTGTTTTTACTTTCTGATTATTCTATTTCAGAATATCAGTACTTATATATGTAATTTATTTTACTGGAGCTCATATTAAAAGATCTTGGAGTTTGAAGTCTTGAAAATTTTGTAAGGCTTTGGGCAATTTCTGGAATCAGACTATATTTTATATTCTGATATTAACATGGGACAAAGGATAGAAAATTATGGCTCAAGGTGATATATTCATGTGTCTTAAATTGACAAGAGATAGACTGTATCAGTTAGTTTTTATTATAAACTTGACACAACCTAGAATCAACTGGAAAAAAAACTTTACTTGAGAAATTATCTAAGTCAAGTTAGCCTGTGGGGATGCTTGTCAGGGGTTATCTTTATGTTGGCTGGTATGGGAGGGCCCAAGCCACTGTGGGTGCACTTTTCAACTCAGGCTGACATCTGAGTTGCAAAGAATGAAAAGAATCAGTATGTAATCTGTGTGTTTATTGACACTCTGCTCTTTTTTCCCCAAAAAACAGAGTTTCTTTGTGTAACCCTGGCTGTTCTGTAGACCTTGCTCTGTAGACCAAGTTGGCCCCAAATTCAGAGATCCACTTGCCTCTGACTCCTGAATGCTGGAACTAAAAGCATGTGCCACCACTGCCTGCATCTCTGCTCTTGATTGTGGATGTTTCCCAAAAGTACTATACCATGAAACATATTACCCCAGACTTGAGCCATCATCTACCCAAACTCAGAATATCACAGCTGCTACAATGACTCACCGACATAAGCAGGCATTTATTCTCCTTGATTGAGCCCATGCAACCCAAGAAGGCAACTACCATGATAATGGAGCCCACAATGACCAGAACATTGCCAAGTGTCAGGAAAGGGAGGTTGCGGAAGAGTACTCCATAGGTATTTTGGACCAGGAGGTGGATCCCAAAGCCCAAAATGCAACAGCCACAGACCTGAAAGGAAGAAATCCATTGCATCCTAAGGTTAATATTGTTTTTAAGTATCTCTTTATTTATACTCTCACCTTCTTGAAATCAGAGTTACCTAGTTTTGCTGACTCAAGACTCATGATCTCACCTCTTTACTAAGTTCCTCACTATCATTATAGAAAGGAAATACCAGTATCTTTATATAGAATCACACTCATATCTTTTACTAGACACTTCCAGATACCAAGAAAAGGTCATCTTTATGAGGTAACTACTACCTTCACTATACAGAAGCCTAACTTAATGTTTTAGATGGTCTATCTCTTATCCACTCAGTTGTCTACACATGGCCTTTCCTTTGGAGAATATTACCAGGTAGAAGAGTCACTCTCTCTGAGGAAGGACATCTTGATAGGAAGACTACAAAAGAAACCAAACTTAAAATGATATTCTTCTCTTCTTTTCATGTTAAATTATCAAGCATGAGGATATGTGTGTCTGTAAACTTCACATTTTTATCACTCCATACTAATTATACAAAAAACCCTCATTGTTATATTTCTACACATCAAACATATAATGCACTTTAAACATATTCACTGCTCCATTAATCTTTATCTGCTTTCTCTTTTGCATGTCCTCCTTCCCACTTGTAATAGTCCCCCCTTTAGTTAAATGCTTTTCATATCTTTCCTAACTTCCACAAATGAAGGAAGATGAAATACTTTTCTAAGTAGGGAATGACTTATTTCAGAGTAACCTCAAGTTTCATCTATTTTTCCACATGATTTCATTCTCTTCATTGTGGCTAAGAAAAGAGCTATTATGTACATATACCACATTTATACAGTCATCTGTTCATAGATATATAGTCTGTATCAACAATTTAGCTATTGATAATGGTGCAGTGAAAAGCATGGGTGCATAACTGTCTTGCTGTAAGGTAATTATGATTCTTTTGGAGACAAAATGGGAAGTAAAATGGCTAGATCATATGAAAGTTAAAAAAGAAAAAGAAAAGAACAAAAAGTCCAATTAATAAGTGAACAATGGAAATGAGTGGACAGTTTTAAAAGAATGAAGAGCAAATAGTCAATAATTAAATGAAAAAAATGTTCAACATCTGTAGCTACATCAAAACTACATGGAGACTCTATTCCATCCCATCAGAATGACTATCATAAAGAAAACTATCAATAACAAATGTTGACCAGGATGACAGATGAAAGGAACCATTTCATATTGTTCTTGAGAATATAAATTAGCCTAGATACTGCACAAGTCAGCAGAGATGTAATTTTTTTTCAATTTAGAAATATAACATCTGTATGAATTCTCTGTCAATATTCTTCCATGCCACTTGAGATGAGGAGAGGGTAGAATTTAACACCCAAATTTTCTATTTGTTTTACAGATGCCAGCTATTTGCAATGAATCCCAAAAGCCCCAGAGAGACTGGGCACCTTCATTATTAATTTCGCTGATATTTTTCAATTTTGTAGGCTTATGGTGTCACACAATGGTAGAAAGGGAGGAAATTATTACTGATTTGTTCCTAGGTGAAATGTTCTAGATATTACCCAGGTATGCACAGTTCACATTCTGTACTATACTCTTCTTTGAGAAGAAAGGACAACTTAGCTGGAATGAAGGAGTATTATTTCAGACATGATCAAAGGAAGTACTTACCCAAAAAAGTAAGTTAAAGAAAAACAGAATATATTTCAGCAATTTCAGAATGCTCATGCCTATGCTCGGATAGTATGCCCTAAAAATAAGGAAGAAGAAAAGAATTTTTAGATGAATTTGGTATTATAAAATAGCATCACAGACTCCAAAATGAGAGTGTTCAGAATCTAAGGATCATCACCACCATCCTGTGTTTAAGCTTTATCTATCATCTGGAAAAATTTCCCAAGCCCCCAAATTTCAAATGTTAAAAAAGCCATCATCTTTAAGGCTAAATATTATTCCAATTCAGCAAGCCATGTTTGATGTTATAGTAAGCCCCATGACCCAATAATATAGCCATTCTAAAAAAAGATGAGTCACAGGTACACAAACTAAGCCAGTGCTTTTGGTCCTGTGTGGCATCAGTGACTAATGACTGGCTACTCAAGAAAACAGCTTTTGAGGTCAAGATTGACTGATCAATCAGGGCAGAAGGCCAGTGACCTGATCAGACATTCCTTAACAGTCTTGAGATTCACTACATACTAAATATGTTGTTATTTTTTTATTTTTGTGACTATATTTTAATTACAACATTTCTCTCTTCCCCTTCCTTCTTCCAAACCCTTTCATATACCTTTCTCCACTCTCCTTCCAATTCATGGCCTCTTTTTTTCATCATTTGTTATTGAATGGTCTGTAAAGCCTCTCCATATGAAAGTGTGAGGAGATATACCTATGCTTCATTTATCTTTTTATATAGCACCATCTATATTTCTGTTATAAATATGACTATGACTAAGCATTAGACATTTTCCAGTAGATGTCAGTGTTGTAGCAGAAATTAAACACACAAATATATATTGAGGAAGTTAAAAGAGACCACAATATAAGCACAGTCTTTTCAATGACACTATCATTTTGGCAAAGACACCACTATGTAAATATGTATGATGTATATAAATGGTATATATGTACATCAGATGTCCAGCTCTATCATCTTTGATTTATGCCATTGGACAGGACACTACACACATAGGAGGTGACAATGGAGAGAACTGCAGTTATTAAGAGAGAGAGAGAGAGAGAGAGAGAGAGAGAGAGAGAGAATAGAGGAAGGAAGGAGAGAGAGAATTTTATATCTAGACAATGCCCATCTAGATAAAACATTGTAATGGTAATCTCTCATTTCAAGATGGGCGTATGATGGCACATGCCTGTAATTCCAATGCTTGGGATGCTTAGGCCAGAATGTTAACAATTTAAGGTCGTCCTAAGTTACATAATGAGTTCCTGCATGTATTTCAGTGTGTGTGTGTGTGTGTGTGTGTGTGTGTGTGTATTTCTGTGTGTGCACACACATGCATATGTGCATGCAAGCTGGACTGCTAAAGATAAAACTGAAGTGCCTAAAAAATATACACTAGAATATATTAATGGAAGAGTAGATATTACATAAGGAAAAAATAGTGAATTTTAAGGTAGTATGAAAAATATCAAAACAGGACAGAAAACACAAAAATTTAAATAATAGAGCACTTCTAAATGAAGAAGCAATATTGAGTATCATAAATTCTATGTAATGGGGACCCCCAAAGGAACAGAGAGAAAAATATTTGAAGAATTAATATCCATAATAAATTCTGTCTAAATTAAAATAATTTATATGAAAAAGAATCTCAATGAAATATTAAAATAGCCAAAAGAAACAAGATATGTTAACCATAAAGGAGCTAATATAAAAATAAGAACATGGTTATCAAAAAGCAGTCAATCCAGGAGAGATGGAGAAACTTATTTAAAATACTAAAATACTCAAAAAAGTCATCTCAGGATTTTATATTCAATAAATATTGACAAAAAAAAGAAAAAATGAAAAAGATAAAAAATATATGAGATTTTTACATGACATTCAAGATGTAACTATAATGTGTACAAAATTTGTAGGAATTTCTATCTAGCAGACCCACAGTATGAGAAATAGAGAAAATTTTCAGGCAAATTGTTAGATCAGAGGCAAGACAACATGACTTTCATGGGAAAATAGGCCATGTATTCATGTTAGCTGTTGTTTGGATCTTACGTGGTCCCAAAGAACTCGTATATTAAATGGAAACTTGGTCTCCAGCTAATAGTGCTATCAACGATGATTGATTCTTTGGGAGGTGGACCCTGTTTTCAAGATTTAGGCCATTGGGCACATGCCACTCTAGGGTATATCTTTTATATGTCTTCTCTCCTCCCCCTTTTCTCTTTCTCTCTTTCCCTCTCTTGCTCAAACACTATGAATAAACACATTTTCTCTCTTCTGTGCTTTCACCACAACATTTGAGGCTGAGAACACACCCAAAATAATGAGGACCAGTGATCAGACCTTTGAAACTATGACTCAAAGTGAAATTTTCCTCTTTTCAGTTGATTTCATTGGTTGTTTTTGTTTGTTTGGTTGGTTGGTTGGTTGGGATTTTTTGTCACAGTAATAAAATGTTAACTTTCACATTTTTAAAATATCTGTAATAGGTACTTGACTGTGAATAACAGTATTATAGGAAGTTAAGATTAGATATAAAGTGGAAGTTTTTATTTTTTTAGAGATTTTTTTATTTTATGCAAATGAGTATGCTGTCACTGTCTTCAGACACACCAGAAGAGGGCATCAGATCCCATTACAGATGGTTCTGAGCCACCATGCAATTGCTGGGAATTTAACTCAGGACCTCAGGAAAAGCAGTCAGTACTCTTAATCACTGAGCCATCTCTCCAGCCCAAAGGGGAAGTTTTTAATAGCAATAACATTGAGTTTAGGAAAAAAGAATGAAAATTCATGTATTGGAAGTGTGGTATCATTAATTCACAGCAACTGTGGTTACCTGCACTGGGGCCCTCCATAGAATTCCATCATGAATTTATGAAACCTCACGGGGTCTAGAAGCATCTTGCACATGCACATGCACTTGCACTTGTACTTGATGAGTGGTATGAAGTAGAAAATAAGAACTGAAGTTTTTTGAAAGTGTGGCTACTGATCATTTGCCAATGATCTAGTAGATGTTTCTCACCAATGCACACATGGGCAACATTGAATGAACTCAGTTGGATTCATGATGTTGAGAAGAAAATGTCTTTGGAGGCTTGGGAGTGGTTATGGTCAAAATGCATTAATATACATCCAAACAACTCTCAAAATAAAGAGAAATAATATTTAAAATTAATAATTATAGCTCTGGGGTCCAACATAACAAAAGGGAGTCAATACAGAAGGAAAAGATGGAATGAGGGAAAAAGATGGCACATGATGTAATCCTAACACTTGCTTGTAAGCACTCAAAAACAAAGGCAGGAGGAGTGTCACATGTTCTGGGCCAACCTATGAAATGTAGTTAGACCTTGATACAAAAAAATGTAATTACAGGTATCTGTGAAGCAGAATAACAAGTTTTAGGGCATTTGCCAGGGAGTTATATGTTTATTGCTGCCCTAGTCATAATAGCCAGATTTTTTTTTCACTTTTAACATTTTACCCATACTTCTCTCTATATTGCAGACCCCCAACCTGAGCAATCATACCCTGCTAAGCAAAGGGTCACCCCTCCCAGGGCAAGTAAGCTGAAGGTAGACTCAAACCTCTCCTACTGCTCTTGAGATCCAACACCCCAGTCTCATCCCCAGTTCTATAGCTGGAATCCCTTTTCTCTCTAATGCATCCCCAACAGATCACAAGGAACTCATCTTCCAACTTTCCTTCTCACAACTCATCCCAGTATCTGAGCCTCCAACACCAGCAGGCATTCCCTGTGAACACACCAGCTAAGCATGCCAGGAAAAGAGGCAACACACCACCATAACACTCTCATAAAACCCAGAGAGGAAATCGAAGCCAAGAAACAAAACACCCACCCAGCAAGGGAAATCAAAAATCATCACTTAGACCTATAATTATCCCAAAACCAAATGCGTAGATGCAGGATAAAAGCACAACAGCCAATGGAGTATGTTTTTCCTAGAGCCCAGTTATTCTAGCACAGCAAGTTTTGAGTATCCCAACATACCTGAAGCTCAAGAAAAAGACCTTAAGGCAGCCTATATGAATATGATAGAGGTTCTTAAGGGGAAAATGAATCCCTTAAAGAAATTCAAGGAGAAGGAAAGAAAGTGGAAGGAAATAAATAAAATTGTTGAAGACCCAAAATTGAAAATAAAATCAATAGAGAAACACAAACTAAGGGAATTCTGGAAGTGAAAGATTAAAGAATTCAAACAGGAACTATAGAGGCAAGCATTACCAACAGAATACATGAAATACAGGAGAGAATTTCAAACATTAACAATACAATAGAAGAAATGGATACATCTGACAAAAAATGACAAATCAAAAAGACCCCTAAAACAAAACATCTAGGAAATCTGGGGAATTATGAAAAGATCAAACCCAAGAGTAAGATATATAGAGAAAAGAGAAGAAGCCTAGCTCAAAGACCAAGAAAAACTTTTCAACAAAATCATAGAAAATGTTCCTAACCTAAGAAAAGAGATATCTATAAAGGTACAAGAAGCATATAGAACACCAAATAGAACACAAAAACTCAAGCCTGAGAAACTTGACTACGTGCATGAAAATACAGGAAATATGAAACATAAAAGAGAAATCAAAAGAAAGAAGTTCATTGATATGTCTCAGTATCAATGGTCTTAATTCCACTATTTTTAAAAAAGGCACAAACTAACAGGATGGATGCTAAAAAGGGATTCATCCTTCACCTGCATTCAAGAAACACATCTTAACATCAATGATAGACATTATTTCAGGGTAAAATGTTGGAAAAAGATATTCTAAGAAAATAGACATAAGCAAGCTGGTGTAGCCATTTTAATATCCAGCAAAATAGTCTTCAAACCAAACTAATCAAAGGAGAAAGGAAGGAGTACTATATATTAATCAAAGGAAAAACCCACCAAGATGACATTTCAATTCTTTACATATATGTGGCAAACACAAGGGCACCCAAGTTTGTAAAACAAACACTACTTTAGCTTAAACCACATATTGACCCTCATACACTGATAGTGGGAGACGTCAGTATCTAACTCTCACAAATGGGCAGGTCATCCAGAAAAAAATCTAAACAGGGAAATCCTAGAGCTAAACTATATTACAAATGAACCTAACATATTTACAGAACATTTCATCCAAACACAAAACAATATAACTTCTTCTCTGCATCTCATGGAATCTTCTGCAAAATTGATCACATAGTCAAACAAAAAGCAAATCTCAGCAGATACAAAAAAATTGAAATAACTCACTGCATCCTATCAGTCAACCATACATCAAAGCTATATATCAACAACAGAAACAACAGAAAGTTTACAAACTCATGGAAACTGAACAATCCTCTACTGAATAAATATTGTCAAGACAGAAATAATTTTTTAAAGAAATTAAAGACTTTTCAATGAAAATGAATACACAAGATTCCCAAACTCACATGACCCAATGAAAGCAGTACTAAGAGGAAAGTTCATAGCCCTAAGTGCCTACATTAAGACACACACACACACACACACACACACACACACACACACACACACGAAATACCTGGAGAGATCTTATACTAGTAACTTAACAGCATACCTGAAAGCTCTAGAGCAAAAAGAAATAAGTTCACCTAAGAGTAGAAAAGGCAGGATATAAACTAAGGACTAAAAATCAATTAAAAAGAATAATTCAAAGAATCAATGAAACAAAGAAATTTTTCTTTGAGAAAAATCAACATGGTAAAAAAATAAATAAATAAACCTAACTAAAAGATACAGAGGGAATGTCCAAATTAACAACATTAGAAATGAAAAGGGGAACATAACAATATACACCAAGAAAATCCAGAGAATCATAAAGACATAATTTAAAACCCTATACCCCATAGGGTTTTAAATACAAAAGACATACCCAAACATTATAAAGGCAAATAGCCAACATCAATTTCAATGGATAAAAACTCAAAGCAATTCCACTTTATATAACTATTCAATATAGGACTTGAAGTTTTAGCTACAGCAATAAAATAACTGAAGGAAATCAATGGGATATAAATTGGTAATAAAGAATTCAAAGTATTCTATTAGCAGATGATATGATAGTATATTAAGGACCCTACAATTTCCACCAAAGGACACCTACAGCTCATAAACACTTTCAGCAAAGTAGCTGGATACAAGATTAACACAAAGAAATCAGGGAAACAATACCTTCACAATAGTCACAGATAATATAAAATATCTTGGAGGTAACCATGCAAGTGAAAGTCCTGTAGGATAAAAACTTCAAGTCTTTTAACAAAGGAAACTGAAGACGATATCAGAAGATGGAAATATTTCCCATGCTTATGGATCAGTAGGAATAACCTAGTAAAAGTTGCCATTTTACCAAAAGCAATCTAGAGATTAAACAAAATCCCCATCAAAATTCCAAGACAATTCTTACAGACCTTGAAAGGACAATTCACAACTTCATGTGGAATAAAACAAAAACAAAAAACAAGTATAGCTAAAACAATCTTGAACAATGAAAGAACTATTCTTTTATTGTAATTTTTATTTATTGTTATTGTTATTCTAATGTTATAGAATTGTTATTTTATTCTAAAACACAATTCCTTATTTCTAGAATACTACAGTGCCCTATCCTACCACAAAGGTACTTGGCTCAATGATGTTCATTGTGGCTTTATTTATAATAGCCAGAAATTGGAAACAACTTACATGTCCCTCAACAAATGATTGAAAAAATATGTGGTACATTTACAAAGTGGACTATTAAAAATGACATCATGAAATTTACAGTTGTTTTAAAAAGTGACATCATGAAATGTACAGGCAAATGTATGGAACTAGAAAAACTCATCCTGAATAAGGTAACCCAGAACGAGAAAGATGAAAATGGTATATATTCACTTAGAAGTGGATATTAGCAGTTAAGTATATTAAAGCCAAACTATGATCTATAGCATCAGAGAAGTTATGTAGAGGAGGGTTGAAAAGAAGGATGGATCTCCCTGGGAGGGGGAAATAGAAAAGATTTTTTATCTTCAGACAAAGATGGGTGGGTATCAGATGGGGGAAACAGGTTGCTGTGGAGATGGGATGGAGAAAGAATGTATAGGGAGACAAGGCTGGAATTAGGAGGATTTAAGGAGTGACATGAAAACCTAGTGCAGTGGAGACTTTCTGGAATGTATGAAGGTGATCCTAATGAGAACTCCTAGTAATGGGGGGCATAAAGTCTCAACTGGTCATCTCTTGTCACCAGGCCGTTCTTCCTGTGGCAGGACTTGATTACATTCAATTGGGTTTTGACCAAGAAGTCCCATAGAAATCCCTAAACAGTCAATAAAGTCTCCACAAACTGAAGGTGCAGCCCTACTGCTGAAGTAACAGTCACACAATTCATTGAACATAGAGAAGTCAAGCTGGTGCCTACATGGAGCATTCACCACTATGTTCTAGTTTTATTAGTGTGGGAAGGTACTCTACAGACTACCAAAAGAGAAATGTAGACAAACCAGGCACTAAACCTCTAACTTACAATCTGTCCTGCCTGAAAAATATGCTGTGGCAAAGGTGGCACAAAACTTGTAGGAGTAGCCAACTGTCTGATTTGACTTAAGGCCAAATCTACATTATGGAACCTATATCTGACATTGTTGGGTAACCAAGAAACTAGATAGCCCAGAGACCTAGAGTAAAACAAAACATTATTATAAAATAATATTAATAAAATCACTCTTAATAATATTCTGCTATACTCATAGATCAGCACCTTATCCAGTCATCATCAGAGTAGCTACTTCCAGTAGTAGATGGGTACATATGCAGAGACCCATAGACAGACATTATACAAAAAGAGAATCTCAATGGGAAAATAGGAGGTCTCCAAATACATTTCCTTAGAATTCAGGGCATCCTGTGGAAGAGGAGGCATATAAGACTGTAAGAAAAATAGGGGATAAAAGACACCAGGAGAACAAGGATCTATGAATCAACTAAGCATGATGCATAAGTGCTAACAGAAACGAAAGCAGCAAGCACAGAGCATACATGGGTCTACACCAGGTCCTCTGTGTATATGTTATAGCTATTAGCTTAATATGTTTATGGGACTCCTGACTCTTAGAACAAGTGGGTCTCAGACTCTTGGCACTTACTCTTGGGACTCTTCCTTCTGTTGAGTTACACATATCTAACTTCAATATAATAGTTTGGCTTCATCTTATTATATTTTATTTTATTGTGTATGGATGTTATCACTTAGAAGGCCATTCTTATCTAATGAGAGACAGAAAGAGAGTAGATCAGAGGGAAAAGAAGATTGGAAAGAACTGGAAGGAGTAGAGGGAGGGAAAACTATAATCAATATACATTGTCAAAGAAGGTATTTTCAACAAAAGGAAAAAAGAATGAAAAATTATTAGTATTTTATATACAAGCAATGATAAGAAATAAACTTATGAGGTTATTATAAAAATAGCATCAACTATGAAAGATATAGAGATAAATGGGGATAAATCTAACAAATGTTGTACAAGAGTCAAATAACAAAAACTAAAAGAAAAAGGTGTTTCTGAATTTGAAAAATATATGAGAAATGGAAAATTATACTATGTCCGTGAATCTATTTTAACAATATTGTTAAAATGTCGGTTCTTTACATATGTTATATGTAAGTTCTTTATGATCTTAATTCATAATCTCATGGCAGAGTTATATGTAGACACTAATAAATAAATTCTAAAATCCTTTAGGAATTCAGAGTGTTTAGAATAGTAAAATGAATTTTACAAAGAACAAAGTTTAAGGCCAGATACTATCTAGTTACATTGCTTTATATAAAGCTACAACATTAAAAATTACCTGGTCTTGATGTTAAACAACATAATAAAACTAAATAGAATTATTTGTGGCGAACTGATTTATAATCATTATGTAAACTCAATACAGTACTAAAGAATATTCTTCTCAACAAACAACACTGGAACAATTCAATGTCAATATATATTTTAAAATCTTGGCTCTAAAGTTCTTACTATATCAGAAGTATTTATAAACTAATATTGTACCTGGATGCAAAAACCTGAAAGAACAAAACAATGTCAGAGATTATATTATCCAGTATGCTTAGTAAAATAGTTCTCAGATAAAACACCAAAAGCACAATCCAAAAATTGGTACAGTGGGGCTCTGTGGCAAGATTTTCCTTGTCCAATATATTTAAATATTAGTGCAGGAGGAGGTCTGTGATTGGACACCGAAAAGGGAGGCAGAGCTAAGAGTTACAGAGAGAGGGAGGAGGAGTAAGAGAAGCCAAGATGGAAGCAGACGAACAGGATGATTCAGAACCAGTGTGGCTTTAAATAGCCACAGGTAGATATGTTATCATATAGGGATAAAATTATTGGGTAACTTATCTAATCTAGGTGGGCAGTTTGTATTATTATCAATTGGCTCAGAAATTATTGTGTGGGCATCTTGTGAATTGAGAATTTGTTGATATATAAATCAACAAATTATAAGTTTCTAGAGTTTTGATTTACTGGGTTGCTGGAATGTGGGATGGCCAACCACAGGGGTTTATGGCTGAGAAGGTATGGGCAGATATGAGACAAGTGAACCGGAACTGGGAATACAGCTATTGGTCACTATTAGGGATAGGCCAAGAGTCATGGAGGCATCAGAGTTGGCAGGCAGAGAGTTGCTGGCAGTAGCGAGGGAAGCCTGGTGGTCCTTTTTTGTTATTTCCTGCAACAGGGCTCCTCTAAAGACACTATTGGGAAAGGGGGAAAAGAGATCACAAACAGGGAGAGAGCATTTACAAATAACATATGAGTTAAATTTTAGTCCAAATTAAAGACCTCTATAGTCCCTACTATTCAAAAAGTAGAAAGCCGAGGCAGGAATATCTCTTCAGACTAGGAGTTCAGTGTTAGTCTAGAGTAGTAGTTCTCAACCTTTTACTACAGTTTCTCATGTTGTGGTGACTTCAACCATAAAACTAGTTTCATTGATACCTCATAAGTGTAATTTTGCTACTGTTATGAATCATAATGTAAATATCTGTGTTTTCCACTGACCTTAGGAAACCCCTCTGAAAGGGTCATTCAACCTCCTAAGGGGGTCACAACTCACAGGTTGAGAAAAACTGGCATAAATAGTACAGTGAAACCTTATACTGAAAAAAAATGAAGGTAAATGTTTTTACTCAGAGTATATACAGTGCTTTTAAATCTAACAGTGAAAAATAAACAACCCAATTTAAAAATGGACAAATATATAAATAGATATTTTATTCTAAAAAAGAACGTGGGTGGCAAATGAGATCAATTATTTATTTCTCTTGTCAGTTGGGAAATGAAAATTAAATGATAATATTATACTATACACCTTATAATAAGGCTAATATATATTTTTAAAAAGTAAGCATACCAAGTCTTGATGATAAAATAGGACCAATTATCATATACTATTAGTGAGGATATATAATGACATGTTCATATTGAAAATCAAATTGCTGATTGTGTAAAATGTTAAACATTTATGATCCAGCAATTCATTCTGCTTCTAGGCATTTTTTTTTCAAGATAAACAAATTAAAAAAAAA
>JADRCH010005962.1:0-31091 GCA_019843965.1 Rhynchomys soricoides
TTTTTTTTTTTAATTGTTATTGCTCTGTAGTACAGTCTGTAATCAGGATGGGACCTCATGAAGCTGAAAAACTTCTGTAAGACAAAAGACATAGTCAATAGGACAAGTTGGCAACCTACAGATTGAAAAAAAAACTCAAAAGTTGGATATTCACATGAAGAAAATTTAAACTCATTTTTATTCCTCATTATATACAAAACACAGTTAGAAATTTACAGGGTCCTAAATATAGCACTGAAAAGACATGGGAATGCTAGAATTAAGCAAAAGGAGATATATTTGTCTATGGAATGGGCAAAGAGATTTCCAAATTCCAAATCAGTGATGGGCAAATTGGATGCAGAACAGATTAGCAAGTGTGTATTTTACATTTGAATATGAGATGCTTCCTGTATTGGTGTTTGGGAGGCAATGGGAGTATTAGGAGGTGGGGCCACTCTGGAGGAGGTGTGTGACAGGGGAAGGTAGCTGGGATTTCTGCTGTTCTGTCCAGCTTCTATCTTCTTTGAAGTTAGGGGCCACCTGGTCTGGGTACCTTAGCGTTCTGTTTCAGGAGGGGTCCTGAAAGACATCCTTGAAAATATTGAGACTGAAAAAAAATCCTCCTTTTTTAAAAATGTCACAACAAGGAACTTTATGATTGGCTCATGTCCACATACTACCCATACTAAATAAAATTCTCGTACATATCACATAGAAAAATGCCCTCCTCAACAGTGGATATAATATTCACAAAAAAAAAAATTGCCATATGGATTAAAGAAAGAGTTATAAATTTTAAAACAAAAGTTATATAACCTGTGGGTTAAATTGAACTATAGCTAAAGCTTAAGTCTGGCATTATGAAAGAAGTGTCAAACAACTGGTATATTCTTATGCTGCTGGTAGGCATGTAAATAATGGACACACCGTAGAATAGTGTTTATTAGTGTCATAAAAATGTGCATAAACTAGCTATGTGTGCATGTGAGTGTGCGTATATGCATATGTGCCTGTGTGCATGTTTGCATGTGTGTGTGTCCATGTATGTTCCTGCCTCTGTTCATCTTTAGTGTTTATATATGTGTGTTTATATCCAGGCATGTGTACCTTTGCATGTGAGTACCCATGTATATGAATGTGTATGTATGTGTTTCCTTCTGTGTATATCTATGTGTGCATGTTCCTGCTTGTATGTATCTTTACATATTGTGCCTCTATTTGCATACGTGTATGTATGTGTGTATATTTGTGTATATGTGCATCTTTGTGAGCATATGTATATGTATGTGTATGTGTTGTGTGTATGTGTGTTTGTATATATATGTCAGTAAATGAATGTGTGCATATGCTTTTGTATATGTGTGTATATATATATATGTATGTGTGTGTGTGTTTGTGAATGTTTGTATATATATATATGCATGTGTACTTATGTGTTTGAATATGTTTGTATTTGAGCATGTTATTGTATGCATGTGTGTGCATATATATGTATATATATATCTTTGTTGTTCTAAACAAATGCTTGTGTGTATATATTTGCATTTGAGTTCATGTTTTTGTGTATATATGTGTATGTTTGTGTGTATGTGTTTAACCAAACTCATTATACATTCTAGTTAAAATATATAGTTGACTGTCGGTAAATGAATTTTTTAACTTTTAAAACTGAAAGTTTAATAGTTTTGAATATGACTTGTATTTCATATATCTATAATATCTGCCCTTACTATTATCTGGGACTGAAACTTAGGAACACTACTGAAAACAGTTTAATAATACGATAATGTAATAATCCTTTTCAGCACTAATTTTATTTTAATGCATTTTCCAACTGATTAAATAGTCCCTGTGTATAAGAGTGGTTATTTGTAATCAGTGCAGTTCTCTGAACCTGTGAAATTTGCAGGGATTAAATTCAAAGATATTTGAATTACTTTGGAGCACATCTAGCCTATAAGGAATGACATCCAGTGATCAGAATGATTCCTGTCTCACTTAACCATCACTTAAGACTATACATTCTGTGATGAAAAGCCAATTAACTGACATAACTCCTTCAGTGCCCTTACTATCAACTAATTGAAATTTCTAGATAAAGAGAATGAAAAATATTGAAGCATATAGCAAGATTAATCTCATGTAACAATTGTTTCTAAAAGTATAAACTAAAATATTCCTATCTAAATAATTATGTCTATGTTCTTCCTGCAAACAATCATCTCAATTTGTTTGTAAATTTTCACTGTCTGATGCTTTTCTTATTTTTTGTCTTTCTTTGCTATGTATTCATGGTATAAACACACCAAGGTAGTAGTTAGAAGCACAGGCTTCGGAACTGAAGAGCCAAACTTCTTATGCAATATGTATGATATTAATGAACTTAACATTTCTGAACCTAGTTTCCATAACATTTAAGAGGCAGGAAAATAGTACTATCCCACAGGGTTATTGTTAGTGTTAGCATCTAAGTATATAATAAATATTAACATTAATTACTTTCCACAGCTTCTGTTTGATTTTAGGTTTGTACAAGTTTCATCTAAAAAGTCAGAACACCCTTTAGGACAGACTCCACACTGTAAATGTTATTGTTCCATCAGGTCTTTCATGTGTGGAGTAGATTATATAATGTTTACTTGAGAGATAAAAGCTTAAATAAAACTCCATGAAATAAACAGTTGATGTTCATTGCCAAATGGTAATCACTTTTGGTAATCTTACTGATGATTTGAAACCGAGCTTATAAATACTAGCCACATCTGTATATGCATGTGTGTGTATGCATGTATGTATGTATATATGTATATATGTATGTATGTATGTATGTATGTGTTGAAGAAGTAATTTTGAATGTGTAACTATTTAGGAGAAAGATTGATGCTTTCTTTGTTTAGAAAAAAGAGCACTGAAGAACTATATATGTATTTATGTGTAGATATGTAAAAAAGACATATGAACATATTTGTACACATTAAATTTAATTTTCTGGGAATGTGTTTGGTTCTAATGTTAAAATTGAGAATCCTAGAACATTAATAATTTGACACAGGTTGGGGAGCTAGGTTTCTCCCCTACTTTTTAGATTACCATTTTATTGCAAAATTGGTCAAGTACTTTTAACACAATGAAATCATCTTAAATGAAAAAAGTGATGAAGTGCATCTTAAAAGAGAAGAGTAATTCTGAATGTTTCAAAACTTCACCCACAATTAAAACCTGTTTGTGAAACTAAACCATTGTGCAACACACCAAAGTCATAAACCCAAAAGAAGTCCAAATTCTTGTATACCTTCCTCCTTGTATCTCTCCTTTTATGCTTAAAATAGAGATATAGAGAATTATTGAGGACACATTATAAAGAAGAATCTTAATGGATCACGTTTATTGTAAAAGAGCAATTCTGATAGTCTTGCGTCCCTAATTTTAACATGTATTTCTACAAATATCTTCGGCTCCTTTTAGTGAGAAATATAGTTAAGATACCTGTATTTAAGAACAATGTTGTAGGCCTGGCAGTAGTGCGCACGCCTTTAATCCCAGCACTTGGGGGGCAGAGACAGGCAGATTTCTGAGTTTGAGGCCAACCTGGTCTACAAAGTGAGTTCCAGGACAGCCAGGGCTATACAGAGAAACCTTGTCTTGAAAACAAACAAACAAACAAACAAACAAAAACCAATGTTGTGAATCATGTGGACAGCCTGCCCACCCTGCTCAGACTGTGACATGTCTAACCAGTGGCCTGATGTCAGTGTTGATTCTGCAAGTAAGGTTCAAATCTCACTGCAGGGACATCCCTCCCTATAGTTAGGCCTGAATACCATACACCAAGTTGATCTCATGGAGGAAAGTCAGGTTGAAAAATGCCTTAATAATTTTAATATTCTTCCTACTACCAGGCATTTGAACAAAGTATTATGGTTTGAAAATTACACTTAAATACTATATTCATCTGACCCTCAAAGACCCATCTAAGAAAAAATAAAGGCCTAAGCTAAATTTTAATGACTCCATTATTCTTTGAAAATTTTCATACAAGAATTTCAAAATTTCAGTGGATTTGAATTATATCTACTCACCTACACTTCTCCAACTCTTCTACTTCCAAATTTATGATCTTTTTCCTTTATTTTTCTTTAATAACCCAATGAACCTAAATAGTGCCACCCATATAAGCATGAGTATAGATCCAGCCACCCACCGAAGTATGAGCATGCCACCAGGGTCCACATGACTGGAAAACGTGGACTCCCTGTCTCTCCAGCATGCATCAAACACCTATAGTTCTTCAGCTAGTTCTTGAGTGTCCTGAGCCCTTTCCTTGAGTGATTGGATGTATAGTGGCTTGATCCTACGCAGTCTACTATAGCTAGCCAGAGCACACACATATGCATTTCTTGACTACAAAACAGTACTAGATGAGGCATTAGTTTCCATGCAGCTTAGTGTGTGTGTGTGTGTGTGTGTGTATGTGTACTAATGTTTTGTAAAATTCAATGATAGGCTTGGGAAATATTTTGATCAATGTGTTACAACTTCTAATTAATGTAATTATTTTAAGCTAATGTTTAACTTTTCCTTTAAATGCAGTTAAGACTTATACCTGAAATGATATGTTAAACACTTTCAGGGAGATACAAGTTGGGCAATTACTAAGATGAGATGTTCTTTCTATAACTCTTTATGTATTTAAATAACACTATATCAGGTTGTAGATAGAAAATGTGCAATTACAGATTTTTCTTCCATGATGAAAAGTCAAATTTACTAGAAGGTAAAAGCATTACTTTTCTTTGTTTAATGTAGAGATATATCAAATCTTCTTATGTAACATTCAACTTTATGAGTGAACATCATACTGGTTTGGTTGGGTGTCTGATGGTCTGTCTCAGACAGACTCAAATTCTTTCCGACTGTACTTCACTTGGAGATAACCCAGTAACATCGAGTTTGTGTCATATTTCTGGAAGCCAGATTGCATACTGAAAATGTCTGATTTAATACCCTTAACCTCACTTCTTATGGTAAGTTTAGTCTTTTGGTACTTATTATTTATGTTTGTATTTTAGTAGTCATCATCTCTGAACAACTGCAACTTTGAAAAATATTTTTCCAAGCACATATTAAGACTCCTGGGGACAGAATATCAACCTGTCAATCATTTATAGTCAGAAGCCTCATTGATGCTGAGAATATGTGACTTGTCAATGTCCCTCCTTCAACAGCAGGTCCTTTATCAGATGGAAGGCTGGATGGGTGGAATGAAAGAATGAGGGAGAAAAATGAATTTTTCATATTGATGGTTTTAATAAGAAATTTCCCTGTAGGCTCATTTCACTTGAACATGTGGCCCCAGCTAGTAGCACTGTTTTGGAAGGTTGTAGATTCTTCAGGAGATAGAATTTCAATGGAGTAGGTAGGTCCCTGGAGCCTGGTCTTGAGGCATTATAGCCAGCCCCATTTCCTATTTTTCTGCTCTTCCAACTACCAATGCATTGTGACAAAACTACCTTATCCTGATGTCCTGACTTCTGCTTCATGAGGGACTGCATCCCATGGAACTGTGAGCCAAAATATACATTAATGAAATTGCTTAATGCCAGGTACTTTGATATAGCAACAAAAAAATAAGTAATAAGTACATAATTCACCAGATAGCATAAAATAAGCCACAGCGCTCATTGCTCTCATCTCTTTGTAACATGTAGGCCTTTGTAGTCTCAGTTTCTCCAGTCTCAAAATCTGTCAGTCAGGACACCACATGTCTAATCATGTGCCATCAATGGGATTTCCCGCCACTAACTAAAGAAAGCAAACTACAATCTTTGGAAGTCAACCCCCAGTTTATAAATCTAGGTGAGGTTGATCTATTTTCAAAATCACCAGTTCAAGTTTGCTGCAGATATATAAGAGCCACTGTTTTCAGTAGTTTCTGATTTACTGAGTCATGTGAACATTTCATCTACTGATTCCATTTAATATATTCATCAAACTAGTAAATAATAATTGAACTACCACTCAAAATTACTCTTCACCAAATGAAGATATACCCCCATTATAAAGAAACAAAAGTGGCTCCTTGATTTATCAAGCAACAGTCAGATGTTTTATGTGGTAAAAGCAAACAATGGTTCTTTGACTCAGGAACTAGTAATATGCTTATGAAAGGAAGTATTTAATTGGGGTTTGCTTACAGTTTCAGAAGTTTAGTTCATTATCATCGTGGCAGGGAGCTTGGTGGAAGGCAGTTGTAGTGCTGGAGAAATAGCTGAGAGCTGCATGCTGATCTGTAGACTGAAAGCAAGACTCTGGGCTTGGTATAGGCTTTTGAAACCTCAAAGCCCATCCCCAGTAAAACAACAAGGCCACACCTCCTAACCCTTCTATCCTTTTAAATAGTGCCAACCCTGGTGACTAAGCATCTAAATACATGAGCCTTTGGGGGCATTCTTATTCAAACCACTACAACATCTAAAATACTTTCCCTAGTTATTTTCAGAAGTTGATCTTTAAACACATATCTATCATTTAAATATTTTTCTCCTCACTCTTTAGAAGCAGACTTTTGGGATAAGACAGAAAATTCTATCTTAAATGCTTGATGATTTTGTTGTTACCTGTATGTGGATCACCAAAATATCATAATAGGATAATTGATATTTAATTGAAATTAGCTCATGCCAGTTGTTATTGATACTATATTATACTAGTAAGCAAATAAAGAAAAGAGAATATGCCTCTCCTTTGCTTTTAGTTGCCTAGCATGCTCTAAAAATGTGTTCACAGAAAAGGGACTTGGTGGAAAAACTTAGCTATTACAGATGACTCCAAAAGAACATCTGAAAGTATTAAATCTGGGCAACACTTGAAAAATCCATAAAGACATGTTGTACATTTTATGTTTTCTGATTGAAAGCATTTACAAATCTCTAAGCTTTCAAAACCAGTTAAATTCACTAATAACTGTACTCTTTCATCATTTAATCGTTACATGCCTTTATGTACAAAGGAGAAAACACAGTTTCAGGAGGCCCCAGGCTGACTTTAAATTTGCTATTTAGCCAAGGCTGACTTTAAACTCTGTCTACACTTCCAGACTGTGAGGATTATAGGCATTTTTTCTACCATGTCTAATCCTTGGTTGTTTGCTTGCTTGCTCCCTCTTTTCTTTCTCTATCAATATCTTCTCTTCATTTTCCTTTTCTCTAATTCCCTTCCTCATTCATACCTATTTTCCGATTTCCTTCTTTCCTCTTTGAAAGCTTAGCTCCAAAAATGGTGTGTATGCACACCTGTGTGTGTGAGCCTGTGTATATGTGTGTGTGAGTATGCATGCATGTGTGTTCTTGTGTATGCATGTGTGAATATGCATATGTGAATATGCATGTGTATGTATGTTTGCTTGTGTTTGTGCATGTACATGTATGTGTCTGTGTGTGTGTGTCTGTGTGTGTGTGTACCTCTGCCTGTCCTGGAATATACTATATAGACCAGGTTTTGACTGCAACCATGCTGCTTCTGACTCTAGAATACTGTATTCCCATTCATGCACTACCATTTCTCACACTTATTCCATTCTTACTTAGGCCTTCCAGAGTCATCATATATGCTACAAACACAGTTTACATGTATGCCCAAGTAATTCTTCCATAACCTAGCCTTACCCTCAATTGAGAAGTATCAAAACACAACTGGTTAATTCATGAAATTATTTAAAATAAATACAATCAACCAAGATCTCTCAACCTTGGGCTAGATAAGTCTCAATGGGGAGAACAAAGATATCCCATTAATAACTGGGACTGGATCTTGATATTTTTGTTGACTCTACCCAGATGCTGCTATCAGTACTATACATTCAATTTATTACCAAGAAAAAAAATTCTAAATTTGTTGATTGTTCTTGAGGATGGAGGGCAGGTCAGAACATCTTTCCACCAGTCCTACACTTTTCTACAGGGATGCCTAGTTATCAGGCCTTGCAGTTTACCATGCTTTTTTATTTGATGTTATATATTTCTGATGCAGCTTTTCATTGAGATTTTGAGAAACCCAAGCATCCCTCGACTGAAGTACTGAATAAAACTCCCTGAGAGAAGCTAAGACAGTGAATTCTAATATCTGAGAGACTTAGGCTGCAGTGCTCTATTATTTTAAGGTATCAAATAAATAATGCCTCTCTGATTTCATATTCATTAATGATCAAATGGGAGAAGAGACTAAATTTGTTCTCAGGTGATAGTATGATGAAATTAGATAAACCAGGTAATGCAGACACAGGGTTCTGGACTACTCTCAAAATCAGATTTGCATTTAAAATAATATTACCTATTTAGCATGTGGTTTATGCAAAATGCATATACCTCCATACTTCAGAAACAAGGGAACTGGATCTTGATATATATATATATATATATGTATATGTATATGTATATGTATATGTATATGTATATATGTATATATGTATATGTATATGTATATGTATATGTATATATATATTTATATTGACGGGAGTCTTATTTTTAGTGATATAATAATCTACCTATAAAATCCAGATGTCCCATCATAAATATTTTGTAATGGCCTTGTTCTTGCTCTGTAGAATTAGATACACCCTTGAAATTAGATAAACCTCATACACCACCTTGTTTTTAAGATAGATTTAGTTTTCCAAAGTGATGTGAATACTCTAGCATCCATGGGTAAGTTAGCATAAACCTTAACTGGCCACAGTCTATGACCACAGCTCCTCCATTTCACTTGCATGGACTCATTAACATTGATGTTCATGTCTTATGCAAGAGTTATTATAATGATACTTTTCTTTTACTATGACAGAATACTGAGATAATAACTAAAAAGGAGCAGAGAGGTCTTGTGGATCCTTATTTTGAAGGTTTCTATGATCAGTTCAGTTGCTCTTAGGTGAGCAGTATATCACGAGAGTGTGTACCAGACAGTGATGGTCATCTCATAGTGTCCTGGAAACAACTAACAAAAGAGAAAAGAACCAGTGTCCCAATATACTTTTCGAAAGCATGCCAGTGACACTAGCTTCTTTGCCTTGGCTCCATCTTCCAAATATGTTACCTTTTATCATCACCTAGGAACCTGTCCTTCAAGGTTTGAGTTTTGGAAGGACATCTTGAATCCATACCCTAACTGTCTAACTTTTAAATATAATACACAATTGACTGTGTGTGTGTGTGTGTGTGTGTGTGTGTGTGTGTGTGTGTGAACTGTTAAAACAGTGCCTTTTTCCACTTCTTGAATTTAAGATGTTTGCAGTGAAGAATATTACTTAATAGTAAAGACAGCTGGAAAACAACTATCTAGCTAGAAGACAAACAGTCAAATATTTCAACAAATGCATCAGATAACAATTGTTAAATTTTGTAAAAACTGAGCATGCTGATATACTTGCATCTTAATTAGTTCACTAAGTAATAAGATCTAATCATGAGTCTAATTATCATTCAATTACCCAGCAGTATTACAAGATACTGGCAGTAGCTATGATAGGATTTGGAAATATCTATACTTTTGTCTATTGAAAATTATCAGATTCTGATACATACCAAGGAGGCTGGTAGTCAGCATTCATAATTAAATACAAATGACTTAGAGGTGAGTGAAAAAATAAGTGCTTTTAAAGTATCAAAATTGTTGCTTTACTGATATTTTCCATTATCTTCCTTTTAATTTTTCTTCCTCAAAGGCATAACTCAGAAGTATTCCTTAGTACCTCTGCTCCAAACCTTAAGCATCATCTGGGATTCTTAAGAAATATAGGCAAATATTTGTTGAATTAAATGGATAATTTATACATTGGTTGCACATTCTTTAGACACTAAAGAGGGTACTACATATTACTACTTGAAATTTTAAAAAATGAATGATTTATATTAATTCTGCACCATTTTGGTGTTTCTTTAAAAAGGTGTTAAACTTAATAATAAATATAAAATACCACTGGACAATAAGAATGTGTTTAAAATTAATGGGAAAGTGATTTCAATTGTGGGTTTTCCCTTTCTTTGTAAAATGTGGATATCAGGTTCATTAGTTAGCATGGAGTTTGACTACAATTCTATAAACAATAACTGAGAAGTTTCTTCAACACAAAGCCAACCTGTGTTAATAGTTATTTCAAGAATTATAATTCAAACTTCATGTCTATTTTCAAGGACATCAACTTTACTTGGAGAAAGAGAAGAAAGAGCACACATAGACACTGAATCCAAGATAAAAAGATGATTTATTGCTGTGGTTCTACTCTTTGTAGATTTTTTGTTTCCTTGATTGATAGTGGGAGTATTTAATTCAGAATGGATTCCTTGATTGATAAGGATCATCTTCAAGAGTGTCAGTCTTGGCAGCTGAAGCAGGGCTTTCAAGTATAATCTCTGGAGTATTCTGCAGGACCACCAGCTAGTTTTCCCTCTGACGCTTGCCTCCAAATTTCTTTAGGTTGAAAATACTCAGACACTGTGCTTCATACATTGTTAGCTCACACATTTGCTGCAGATAGTTCTTTGATAAATAAAGTTACCCTTTATTGAGACACACTGTTACAAAGTAAATCTTTCTCATAATTGATATAATAAATACTTCATCCTAAATCTGGTTTTTCTTGTGACTTAAAATGAAACATTTCAACATATCTTTTTATGTGTGTACTAGTTTTCCTCCATTGACAGTATTTCTCATGGCTAGGAATTTTCTGATTCTTTATCTTTTCCAAAATAGCAGTGGGCTGTTGACTCACTGCTTGATAACAGATTTCAAATTAGCAATACTGCCTCATAGTGTCTTTTGTTCTTAAAGAGTTCTTCTGACTATAACTAAGATTGTCCACTAGGCCATTTTGGATCTTTCAGCTTATAAAGTTGTATGAGTAGAACTCTTTTGTACCAAGCACAGGCTCCTCACTGTTATACTGTTATACCAATCACTGTTGCTGTGATTATCTGAAAATAACTTATTGAATGAACTTTCATTTAAACTTGTTTACTTAGGCAGATTATTTTTCTAAAAATGAACATTCTTCACTTTTTAGTATTTTAATTTTTTGTTTGTTTGTTTTTTTGAAATAGGGCTTCTCTGTATAGCCCTGGCAGTATTTTAATTCTTGTATCTGTAAAGAGGCTGACAATTTGCCAGTTTTGAATGAATCTTAAAAGATTAGAAAATCAAATATATTGTTTATTAAATACAATAAATATATATTATATTGATTTCTTCATGATAGCATTGTTTGGTTTTCTATATAGACCACTGGGTGCCATAAGTAAGTAATCATAAGGAGGAAAGTAGGGCTTGAGTCCAGAGTTTTAAACATCAGAGAATTTTTCTTTATTATCCACTTATCAATACAATGTTTATTTTAAGAAAATAGATTAAAGTTTGGTTTTCTGTGTATAGTGAAAATGGTCAACATATTTAGTAACTAGCCTTCATATTAAAGACACATAGATTTAAGAAAACCATCCTCATGAAGGACAAACTAATGTAATAAGGATTTACATGTATCACAACATATCAGTTGAATTGTGTGAATGATTACGTGTCTGTGCATATATGCAATGCCCACAGTTAGTATAAACTGCCAGAAAAGTTTCATATCCACTCATCATCTATACACTTTAAATTGTTTTCTACTTTATATTTATTTAGTTTTATTATTAACTTTTATAAATAATAATTAGTAAGTTATTAATTTATTTTTCAGCCAAACACATTATTTACTTTTGTTAAGTGAGTCATTATGGTTGACTGGAAAAGATATGAAAGTAAAGTACATAGAATATAATATATACTGGCAGATTGGTAAAGACTAAAGTAGTAAAAACAGACAGGAAAGAAAACTGATGCAAATATAAGAATATTAACAATAAAACATTTCTTCAGTTTTAAATATTTTCTAAAGAACATGAACCTTTGCAAAAGTGCAAATATCTACACTTTTGATGATCACATTAAGAACAAGAACTGGTATAAAGAAAAATTTTAAATGCTTAGAAACATGAAAGAAATTCTCCTAAGAAAATAAAACTGGGTCTTACATATCAATACATATTTTATCCAAATAATTAAATTCTCTATTTAAATATACTGATTATTCACTTCCAGGCTTTATTCAGTAAATGGATAAAAGTAACTAATTAATATCTAGAAAATTTAGTAGGCAGCCAAACATCAATTTAAAATTTTATAATCTGTAAAGATAAATCCAGAGTGAATTGACACAAGTTCAATAATAGTTTCCCATCATAGACTTTGAATACAATAGAATGAAGAATTCTCTGAATTATCCGTAGATTCACAAGCTAGCCCAGAAGAGACCACTGGCCTTGGAACAAACATATTCTAGAGGGAAAATAGAGAAACCATAACAACTCTTTTGTATCCAAAGGATTTCAGATGTAACTTATGTATGTTCCAACTATTTTAGCCACTTCTCTTTGAAGGGGAAATTGTCACTAGGGAACAAAATAAGCACTCCTGATATTGGCCTGGAAAATATACTAAACACACAGAATGGGTATTTACATATGACTCATTTAAAAAAGTGTATAGATTGAAAGAGCCAAACTAAACAAGCAGAATCTGATTGAATTGTCCTTCATACCTGCTTTGCCATATTCATCATATCTGTTATTGGTTATCAGTTATGAAAATATATAAATTTAAAAATTTAAAGCATTTATGTTAACCTCTTTCTCTATGATAAAGTATAAGTAGAATTTTGGTAAGAGTAATATCTAGACTGATCCTGTGCCACAGAGCTCCATATCCAAATACTGCCAGGAGAGAGCATGTTTCTAAGGAGTGTGGAAACACCTGTGAGCACAGGTAAGACCACCACTTCTGCTCAGAGGGACCTACCAAGAACCCTCAGGACACAAGATCTGAGGAGCAGCCTAGAACTTTCAGTTTCTTTCTGTGCCCAGAATTGACCCTGTGCCACAGCTCTCCACACACAAATACTGCCAGGAGAGAGCTGGTCTCCCAGGAATGCCAACACACCTGTGAGAACTGGTCAAGCCATTAGGGCACAGGGAGCAAGGAACAGCCAGGGACAGGATCCTTCCAGTTTCCAACTGCACCCCAGAGCTGACCCTGTGCCACAACTCTCTATACCTGAATTTCTCCTGGAATTCCAGGACTACTGACACACCAGCTTGCAGGAAGGACAAGCCATAGTCAGAGACAGCAAGACCAGTTAACACCAAAGATAAACAAATGGCAAGAGGCAAGGGCAAAAACATAAACAACAGTAACCAAGGCTACTTGGCATCATCAGAACCCAGTTCTTCCACAACAGTGAAGCCTGGATAGCCCAATACCCCAGAAAAGCATGAATCTCATTTAAAATCACATCTCATGATGATGATAGAGGATGTTAACGACTTTAACTTCCTTAAAGAAATATAGGAGAATACAGGTAGAAGCCCTTAAAGGGGAAACACAAAAATCTCTTAAAGAATTAC
Source organism: Rhynchomys soricoides (assembly GCA_019843965.1). Classification (NCBI taxonomy): domain Eukaryota; kingdom Metazoa; phylum Chordata; class Mammalia; order Rodentia; family Muridae; genus Rhynchomys; species Rhynchomys soricoides. The sequence continues at coordinate 13,476 of JADRCH010005962.1, forward strand.
AGGAAAATACAAACCAAACAGGTAAAAGAATTGAATCAAACCATCCAGGATCTAAAAATGGAAATGGAAACAATAAAGAAATCACAAAGGGAAACAAGCCTGGAGATAGAAATCTAGGAAAGAGATTAGGAGTCATAGATGCAAGCATAACCAACAGAATAAAAGAGATAGAGGAGAGAATCTCAGGTGCAGAAGATAACATAGAAAACATTGACACAACAGTAAAACAAAATGCAAAGAGCTCCTAACCCAAAACATCTAGGAAATCCAGGACACAATGAGAAGACCAACCTAAAGATAAGAGGTATAGAAGAGAGTGAAGACTCCAAAATTAAAGGGCCAGTAAATATCTTCAACAAATTAAAGAAGAAAACTTCTTTAACCTATAGAAAAAGATGAACATAAACATACATGAAGCCTAAATAACTCTAAATAGATTGGGCCAGAAAAGAAATTCCTGAAATCATATAATAGTCAAAACACCAAATGCACAAAACTAAGAAAGAATATTAAAAGGAGTAAGGGTAAAATGTCCAGTAACATATAAAAGCAGACCTATCAGAATTTCACCAGACTTCTCACCAAAGACTTTGAAAGCTAGAAGATCCTCAGCAGATCTAATACAGATCCTAAGGGAACACAAATTCCAGCCCAGGCTACTGTGCCCAGCAAAACACTAAATTACAATAGATGGATAAACCAAGATATTCATGACAAAACCAAATTTACATAATATATTTCTACAAATCCAGACCTACACAGGATAATAGATGTAAAACACCAACATAAGGAGGAACACTACACCCTAGGAAAAGCATGTAATCTTCTTTCAACAAACCCAAAAGAAGATTGCCATGCAAACATAAGAATACATCAAAAAAGACAGGAAGTAACTATTACGGTTCCTTAATATCTCTTAACATTAATGGATTCAATTCTCTAATATTAGGACATAGATGTACCAGGAAGTGGCATTTTGCTGCATGCAAGAAATGCACCTTAGTGTCAAAGACAGAGGAAAGTGCTGGAAAACAATTTTCTAAGCAAATGGTCCCAGGAAACAAGCTGAAGTAGCCATTCTAATATCTAATAAAATCAACTTTCAAATAAAATTTATCAAAAAGGATAAGGAAGGACACTTCATACTCATCAAAGAAAAAAAATCTACCAAGAAGAACTCTCAATTCTGAACATCTATGCTCCAAAAGCAAGGGCATCCACATTCATAAAAGAAACTCTACTAAAGCTCAAAGCACACATTGCACCTCACACAATAATAGTGGGAGACTTCAACACCCCTCTATCATCAATGGACAGATCTTGGAAGCACAAACTAAACAGAGTCACAGTAAAACTAACAGAAGTTATGAACCAAATAGATTTCACAGATGTCTATAGAACATTTCATCCTAAATGAAAAGAATATACCTTCTTCTCAGCACCTCATGGTACCTTCTCCTAAACTGATCATATAATTGGTCACAAAACAAACCTCAACAGATATAAGAAGATTGAGATAATCTCATGCCTCCTATCAGATCATTACGGAATAAGGTTGGTCTTCAATGGCAACAACAACAACAGAAAGCCCACATACACATGGAAGCTGAACAATGTCCTATTCAATGATAACTTGGTCAAGGAAGAAATAAAGAAACTAAAGACTTTTTAGAATTTAATGAAAATGAAGGCACAACATACCTAAATTATAGGACATAATGAAAGCAGTGCTAAGAGGAAATCTCATAGCTGTAAGTACCTCCAAAAAGAAACTGAAGAGAGCCTACACTAGCAGTTAGACAGCACACTTGAAAACTCAATAACAAAAAGAAGCTAATACACCCAGGAGGAATAGATGGCAAACTCAGGGCTGAAATCAACCACGTAAAAACAAAGAGAATTATACAAAACAACAACAACAAAAACCAAAAAACCCAAACAAACAAACAAAAAAACAAAACCAGGAGCTGGTTCTTTGAGAAAATCAACAAGATAGATAAACCCATAGCCAGACTAAACAGAGGGGACAGAGATAGAATCCAAATTAACAATATCAGAAATGAAAAGGGAGATATAACAACAGAAACTGAGGAAATTTTAAAAAATCATCAGATCCTACTATAAAAGCCTGTATTCTACAAAACTGGAAAATCTGAATGAAATGGACAATTTTCTAGACAGATACCAAATACCAAAGTTAAACCAAGATCAGATAAACCATCTAAACAGTCCCATAACCCCTAAAGAAATAGAAGCAGTCATTAAAAGTCTCCTAACCAAAAAAAGCCTAGGACCAGATAGATGGGTTTACAGCAGAATTCTATCATACATTCAAAGAAGACCTAATACCAATACTCTTCAAACTATTATATAAAATAAAAACAGAAGGAACACTGCCCAATTCATTCTATAAAGCCACAGTTACCCTGATAACAAAGCTATACAAAGACCCAACAAAGAAAAAGAATGTCAGAGCAATTTCCTTTTTGAATATCAATGCAAAAATATTCAATAAAATTCTCGAAAACTGAATCCAAGAACACACCAAAATGATCATTCACCAAGATCAAATACACTTCATCCCAGGGATCCAAGGATGGATCAATATACAGAAATCTGTCAATGTAATCCACTATGTAAACAAATTCAAGAAAAAGATCACATGATCACTTCCTTAGATGCTGAAAAAAACATTTAACAAAATTCAACATCCCTTCATGTTAAAAGTCTTTGAAAGATCAGGAATTCAAGACCCATGCCTAAACATAGTAAATGTAGTATACAGCAAACAAGTAGCCAACATCAAACTAAATGGAGAGAAACTTGAATCAATCTCAATAGAATCAGGGACTAGACAGGGCTGCTCCCGCCCCCCCCCCCACCCCCACTGGGTATTCAATATAGTACTTGAAGTTCTAGCTAGAGCAATTAGACAACAAAAGGAGATTAAAAGGATACAAATTGGAAAGGAAGGAGTCAAAATATCACTATTTGCAGATGATAAGATGGTATACTTAAGTAACCAAAAAAACTCCATCAGAGAACTCTTACAGCTGATAAACAACTTCAGCAAAGTGGCCGGATATAAAATTTACTCAAACAAATCAGTAGCCTTCCTATACTCAAAGTATAAAAGGGCTGAGAAAAAAATTAGGGAAATGACACCCTTCACAATAGTCATAAACAATATAAAATATCTTGGTGTGATTCTAACCAAACAAGTGAAAGATCTGTATGACAAGAACTTCAATTCTCTGAAGAAAGAATATGAAGAATACCTCAGAAGATATCCCATGCTCTTGGATTGGTGGGATTAATATAGTAAAAGATGGCCATCTTGCTGAAAGCAATCTACAGATTCAATGCAATCCCCATCAAAATTTCAACTCAATTCTTCATAGAGTTAGAAAGAGCAATTCTCAAATTCATTTGTAATAACAAAAACCTAGGATACCGAAAACTATTCTTAATAATAAAAGAACTTCTGGGGGAAATCAACATCCCTGACTTCAAGCTGTACTACAGAGCAATAGTGTTTAAAAACTGCATGGTATTGGTATTGTGACAGGCAAGTAGATCAATGGAATAGAATTGAAGACCCAGAAATGAAACCACACACCTATGGTCACTTGATCTTTGACAAAGGATCTACAACTATCCAGTGGGGAAAAGACAGCATCTTCAACAAATGGTGCTGGTTCAATTGGAGGTCAACATGTAGAGGAATGCAAACTTATCCATTTTTATCTCCCTGTATATAGCTCAAGTTTAACTGGATTAAGGACCTCCACATAAAACCAGATACAGTGAATCTAATAGAAGAGAAAGTATGGAGACATCTGGAACACATGTGTACAGGGGGAAAGTTCCTGTACACACACCAATGGCTTATGCTCTAACCCATTGGTTCTAGCACCCATTATGCTAGCAGCCAACCATTGGACTATGCTGGGGTCCCTGATGGAGGAGTTGAAGAAGGGACTAAAAGAACTAAAGGGGTTTACAGTCCCATGTGTGGAACAACACTGTCAACTGGCCCAACCCCCTGGAGCTCCTTTAGACTGGACCACCAACCAAAGAGGATGGAGGGACTCATGGCTCTGGCTGCATATGTGGCAGAGGAGAGCATTGTTGGACGTCAGTGGGAGGAGTGGCCTTTGGTTCTGAGGGTGTTTGATGCCCCAAGGTAAGGGAATGCTAGGACAAGAAGATGGGAGTGGGTAAGTTGGTGGGGAAGCACCCTCAGAGAGGCAGGGGAAGGAGGATGGGATAGGGGGTTTCTGAAGGGAAGATCTAGAAAGGAGAATACATTTGAAATCTAAGTAAAGAAAATATTGAATAAAAAAGGAGTAAGATCTAACCTTGAATATATATTTTACAGAACCAACATAATTGGTAAAACCAAAATTTTAATGTTTGCAACATAAATTATATGAAGTCTCTGTATTTTTATTGGGAAACAAACAAACAAACAAACAATGTTTTCTTTCTGTCATCCATGAATTCCACTTGAAACTTTGTAGCTGTTCTGGTTTCACTGTTCATCTCCCTAAATATAAAGGATGGTATACTAAGGACTTAGTGCAGACACTTGCTCATAAGCACATATACATATTATCTGTTCTGTCAATTGTGATTCTAAATAGCTCTTGGATCTGCCTAGTATTTTTAAGATTTATTTACTTTTATTTTGTTGTATGTATGTGAATATGAGTGTCTTTGTATATGTTTTTGTGTGTGTGTGTATATACATTTCATGAATATGTGCACATGTATGCAGATCCATATGGAGGCCAGCAGATGTCATTGGATCCCTTGGTACCATGATTATATCTGTTCACTTTTTCTTCTCTGGTCCTTGGGAACTGGATGGGACCACCACACAGTGGGAAAGTGATCAAATGTTGATCCAGTCTACAAACAGATTCATTCAGAGTAACACTTAATGAAATAATAGAGTGTTCCTTGTTCTAGTCAATTTAATGTGTAATATCTATGGCATCTTGTCATGACTTCAGACACCCTCTGCCTTGCCTGGCAGAAATCACAGGTAAAGGATATAGAGAACAAAATCCTTTGTGCTACCAATGACAAGGGGCATTTTTAGTTTGCTGTTAAGACTCTAACTTTAGGATTCAACAGCAGTCTTTTATTCTGTCACTCATCAAAGGCAGGCAGCTACAGGTGATACTTTCAATAAAACAACTGTCTGAGGTTCAAAGCAGATTTTAAATAGATTCAGTTCCTCTTCTACATTTTCTTACTGATAGTTCTTTTGTGTTTATATTTCCTTAGTTTGCATAGCAAGTTTAAGGGAGAGAAAAGTTCCTGGGTTGTTTTCATTCTCCAAGAAAAACTAGAGATTTCAGTGTATTTCTGTGGTTATTTGATCTGTGAGATTCATTCTATCTTCTTTTTCTAAGTAGCCAATGACAAACCTATTCCTTAGTGTCATTCCATATCATATGCATACATATTTGCATGTATGTTATGTATTTAAATATTTATATCTGATTATGTATATATAAACTAATTACATAATATAAATAACTATGTATGGTTCAATAAGATTCTCAATGGGGGCCATTATAAAGTTTGTTATTTTCTGATAATGAAATTAAACCACATCAAAGATATTATAAATAGATACATAAAACACTTTCATAAAACATAAAATCAATATCATTTGATATTGATTACATTCACAAAGTCATGGATTATATATAACACTCTAGTCTTAGAGAATATGAATAGACTTATTGTATGACTTATAATCATTAAAAATTCATCATAGAAATGAATTATCATTATACTTAATTTAATAAGGTCTTAGGCCACCAAACCTACTCCATGTAAAGGACCCAGCAAACAATAATAGCCATAGAGTGCTATTTTCTCCAAGACTATCATACCATTAACATTATTCTGTCAGCCTTGGAAGGCCTCTATACACTATAGTGAACTATAGACTATATGTTTTGTTTCTAACACTACTTGGTTATTCAGACCATCTAACTGGTATTTGATAATACTCTCAAATGTATTTGACAATACATTTGTCAAAACAAATGTGGATTTGCCCACCCTCTCTCCCCCAAATTGTCCATAGGAATTTGGAAAAGGTGATGCAGCAAAGGTCTGCATCTGATTGTAATAGGTTTACTAGAAATCTCAGGATAATTTGATGATTGTCATCAAAATTAAAAGCTCATAGTGTGGTGAGTTTACAAGTTTACTTGTCCCTCAGAGTTCAACAAACTAACTTTGGCAATATGACAAAATTGTTTTTCTTCCACTAAAATTTATGGTGTATTCCATCTTCTCCTGAATGGTGCATTTATGAAAGTTGCTAATCGTAATTTTCTGGCACTGAGTGAACTCTTTCCTGAGTGGTCATATATTTATTACATTTTTCTGAAAAGGAACAACGTGTAAAGACTGTTTTATATCCAAAAACATGGTATTTTCCCTCTAAAAAGATATAACAGACTAACATGAAAGGCCATGAAAATAAGAACTAGGTTTACGTCTGTGGCAGGACACATCGGCCTGGGCCAACAGACCTCCATAGCCAAACAGTGCCAGGAGAAAGCGAGAAGCCCACATGTGTGGAAAATCCAGCAAGAGGAGGGCTTCAGACACAGGGGCTGAGGAAAAGCTGGGAGGTAGGAGACTTCCAGTTTACATCTGTGGCAGGAGTCCTCTGCCTGGGCCACCAGGGCTCCATAACCAAATAGCACTGGGAGAAAGCTACCCTCCCAGGAGTGGGGACAAGACTGACTAATTAGAGAGTCCTACTTGGAATTCCCAGGTCACAGGGACTGAGGAACAGGGATCAGGTTTCTTTCAGTGACTGAAGAGCAGATCCTGTGACACAGGGCTCCATACTCAAATAGTGCCAAGAGAGAGCTGGTATACCAGGAGTGCCAATACACCTTTAAGCACAGGCAAGTCCACCATTTCTTTTCAAACTCACTGGACCAAGAGGGAACCTAGCAGAGCCATCAGGACATAGGAAACAAGGGTCAGCTGGGGACTAGATCCTTCCTGTTTCTGTATGCACCCCAGAGCTGACCGTGCACCACAACTCTCCAAACCCAAATTCCTCTCAGAGAGAACTGGTCTCCAAGGAATATTGACACCTGGGCTTGCAGGAAAGACAAGCCACAGTCAGAGAGAGAAAGACCAGCTAACACCAGAGATAACCAGATGGCAAAAGGTAAGGGCAAGAACACAAGGAGCAGAAACTAAGACCACTTGACTTCATCAGAACCCAGCTATCCCACTACAGCCAGCCCTGGGTACCCCAACACACCAGAAAAAAAGACTCAGACATACAATCACATATCAAGAGGATGATAGAAGATTTTTAAGAAGGAAATAAATAACTCCCTTAAAGAAATGCAAGAGAACACAGGTAAACAACTAGAAACCCTTAAAGAGGGCACACAAAAATCCCTTAAAGAATTACAGGAAAACACAATCAAATGGGCAGAAATACAGGAAAACATAATCAAACAAATGAACAAAACCATTCAGGAATTAAAAACATAAATAGAAACAACAAAGGAATCACAAAGGGAGACAACCCTGGAGTTATAGAACATAGGAAAGAAATCAGGAGTCATAGATTTAAGCATCACCAACAGAATACAAGAGATGGAAGAGAGAATCTCAGGTGTGGAAGATACCATAGAAAACATGAACACAACAGTCAAAGAATACACAAAATCTAAAAAGCTCTTAACCCATAACATCTAAGATATCCAGGATGCAATGAGAAGACAGAACCTGAGGATAATAGGTAGAGAAGAGATTGAAGAGTCACAACTTAAAGGACCAGTAAATATCTTCAACAAAATTTAGAAGAAAACTTCCTTAACCTAAAGAAAGAGATGAACATAAATATACAAGAAGCCTACAGAATGCCAAATAGACTGGACCAGAAAAGAAATTCCTCCCGTCACATTATAGTCAAAACACCAAATTCACAAAATAAGGAAAGAATATTAAAAGCAGTAAGGGAAAAAGGGCAAGTAACATATAAAGGCAGACCTATCAGAATTACACCAGATTTCTCACCAGAGACTGTGAAAGCTAGATCCTGAGCAGATCTCATACAGACTCTAAGAGAACACAAATGCCAGCTTAGGCAGTTATACCCAGCAAAACTCTCAATAATCATAGATGGTGAAACCAAAATATTCTATGACAAATCCAAATTTGCACAGTATGTTTCCACAAACCCAGCCCTACAAAGAATAATACTTGGAAAAGGCCAACTCAAGGAGGGAAACTACACTCAAGAAAAAGCACAAAGAAATCTTTCAACAAACTCAAAAGAAGATTGCCATACAAACAAATAAACAATATCAAAAATAACAGGAAACAACAATCACTATTCTTTAATATCTCTTAACATCAATGGTCTCAACTCCCCCCAAAAAAGACATAGACTGACAGACTGGATCCATAAACAGGACCCAGCATTTTGCTGTATCCAGGAAATGCACCTCTGTGTTAAAGAAAAACACTACCTCAGAATAAACGGCTGGAAAACAATTTTCCAGGCAAATGGCCCTAAGAAACAGGCTGGAGTAGCCATTCTAATATCAGATAAAATTGACTTTCAACTAAAAGTCATCAAAAAAGATAAGGAATGACACTTGATACTGATCAAAGGAAAAATATACCAAGAACTCTCAATTCTGAACATCTATGCCCTGAATGCAAGAGCTCCCACATACATAAAAGAAGCTCTACTAAAGCTCATAGCACACATTGCACCTCACACAAAAATAGTGGGAGACTTCAATACCCCATTATCAACATGGACAAATCTTGGAAACATAAACTAAACAGAGACACAGTGAAACTAACAAATGCTATGAACCAAATGGGTTTAACAGATATCTATAAAACATGTCATCCTACATTAAAAGAATATATATTCTTCTCAGCACCTCATGGTACCTTCTCCAAAATTGATCATATAATTGGTCACAAAACAAACCTCAACAGATATAAGAAGATTGAAATAATCCCATGCCTCCTATCAGATCACTATGGATTAAGGTTGGTCTTCAATGGCAAAAACAACAGAAAGCCCACATATACATGGAAGCTGAACAATGCTCTACTCAATGATAACTTGGGTCAAGGAAGAAATAAAGAAAGAAATTAAAGACTTCCTAGAATTCAATGAAAATGAAACTACAAAATACCCAAACGTATGGGACACAATGAAAGCAATGTTAAGAGGAAAACTAATAGCTTTGAATGCCTCCAAAAAGAAACAGGAGAGAGCAGATACTAGCAGCTTAACAGCACACCTGAATGTTCTGGAACAAAAAGAAGCTAATACACCCAAGAGGAGTAGAAGGCAGGAAATAATCAAATTTTGAGCTGAAATCAACCAAGTAGAAACTAAAATAACTATACAAAGAATCAACAAAACCAGGAGCTGGTTCTTTGAGAAAATCAACAAGATTTTCTCAACCCTTAGGCAGACTAGCCAAGGGGCACCAAGACAGTATCCAAATTAACAAATTTAGAAACGAAAGGGGTGATATAACAACAGATTTTGAGGAAATTCAAAAAATCATCAGATCCTACTATAAAAGCCTGTACACAACAGAATTGGAAAATCTGGAGGAAATTGGCAAATTTCTAGACAGATACCAAATACCAAAGTTAAATCAGGATCAGATAAACCATTTAAACAGACACATAACCCCTAAAGAAATACAAGCAGTCATTAAAAGTCTCCCAACCAAAAAAAAGCCCAGGACCACATGGGTTCAGTGCAGAATTCTATCAGACCTTCAAAGAAGACCTAAAACCAATACTCTTCAATCAATTCCACAAATTAGAAATGGTAGGAACACTACCTACTTCTTTCTAAGAGGCCATAGTTACACTGACACCAAAACCCCACAAAGATTCAACAGCAAGAGAAAATTTCAGACCAATTTCCCTTATCACTGCAAAAATACTCAATAAAATTCTTGCGAACCAAATCCAAGAACACATAAAAACGATCATTCACCATGATCAAGTAGGCTTCATCCCAGAGATGCAGGGATGGTTCAATACCTAGAAATCCATCAATGTAATACACTACATAAACAAATGCAAAGAAAAAAACAACATGGTCTTTTCATTAGATGCTGAAAAAGCATTTGACAAAATTCAACATCCCTTCATGATAAAAGTCATGCAAAGATCTGGAATTCAAGGAACATACCTAAACATAGTAAAAGCAATATACAGTAAACTAGTGGTCAATATCAAACTACTGGAGAGAAACTCGAAGCAATCTCACTAAAATCAGGAACTAGGCAAGGCTGCTATCCCTCTCCCTATCTATTCAATATAGTACTAGAAGTTCTAGCTAAAGCAATCAGACAACAAAATGAGGTCAAATGGATACAAATTGGAAGGAAAGAAATCAAAATATCACTATTTGCAGATGATATGACGGTATACTTAAGTGACCAGAGAAACTCCACCAGAGATCTGCTACAGCTGATAAACACTTTCAGCAAAGTGGCCGGATAAAAAATTAACTCAAGGAAATCAGTAGGCTTCCTATACTTGAAGGATAAACAGGCTGAGAAAGAAATTAGGGAAATAACATCCTTCACAATTGTCACAAACAATATAAAATATATTGGTGTGACTGTAACCAAACAAGTGAAAGATCTGTATGACAAGGACTTCAAGTCTCTGAAGAAAGAAATCTAAGAAGACCTTAGAAGATGGAAAGATCTCCCATGCTCATGAATTGCCAAGATTAATAAAGTTAAAATGGCCATCTTGCCGAAAGCAATCTACAGATTCAGTGTAATCTTCATCAAAATCCCAACTGAATTCTCCATAGACTTAGAAAAAGCAATTCTCAAATTCATATGGAATAACAAAAACCTAGGATAGCAAAAACTATTTTCAACAATAAAAGGGGGTATCAGTATACCTGACTTCAAGCTATACTACAGAGCAGTAGTGATAAAAACTGCATGGTATCATTACAGTGACAGTCAGGTAGATCAATGGAATAGAATTGCAGACCCATAAATGAACCCACACACTTATGGTCACTTGATCTTTGACAAAGGAGCTAAAACCATCCAGTGGAAAAAAGACAGCATCTTCAACAAATGGTGCTGGTTCAACTGGTGGTCAATATGTAGAAGATTGCAAATTGATCCACTCTTATCTCCCTGTACAAAGCTCAAGTCCAAGTGTATCAAGGACCTCCACACAAAACCAGATACACAGAATCTAATAGAAGAGAAAGTGGGGAAACTTCTTGAACACATGGGCACAGGGGAAAAGTTCCTGAACAGAACACCAATGACGTGTGCTCTAAGATGAAGAATCGACAGATGGGACTCATAAAATTACAAAGCTTCTGTAAGGCAAAGGACACTGTAAATAGGACAAAACGGCAACCTGCAGATTGGGAAAAGATCTTTACCAATCCTACATCCGATAGAGGGCTAAATCTAATGTATACAAAGAACTCAAGAAGCTAGACTCCAGAGATCCAAATAACCCTATCAAAAAATGGGGGAGTGAGCTAATCAGAGAATTCTCAACTGAGGAAACTCGAATGGCTGAGAAGCTCCTAAAGAAATGTTCAACATCCTTAGTCATCAGGGAAATGGAAATCAAAACAACCCTTAGATTTCACCTCACACCAGTCAGAATGGCTAAGTTCAAAAGCTCAGATGACAGCAGATTTTGGCGAGGATGTAGAGAGAGGGGAACACTCCTCCATAGCTGGTGGGAATGCAAGCTGATACAACCTCTCTGGAAATCAGTTTGGCAGACCTTCAGAAAAATGAACATAATACTACATGAGGAACCAGCTATTCCACTCCTGGACATATACCCAGAAGATGCTCCAATATGTAATAAAGACACATGTTCCACTATGTTCATAGCAGACATATGTATAATAGCCAGAAGCTGAAAACAACCCAGATGTCCCTCAACATTGGAATGGATAGAGAAAATGTGGTACATTTACAAAATGGAATACTACTCAGCTATTAAAAAGAATGACTTCATGAAATTCACAGGCAAATGGACGGAGCTTGAAAATATCCTGAGTGAGGTAATGCAGTCACAAGAGAATGAACATGGTATGTACTCACTGTTAAGTGGTTATTAGCCCAAAATTTTGAAATAGCCAAGAGTCACTTCACCGCAACATTAGGGCTGAGTGTGAAGTCCAAGATGGAGGAATTGGTGAAGAGACTCAAGGAACTGAGGGAGTTTACATGCTGCTGAGCAGCAGCAACAGTGGCAACTGGCCTCCCCCCCACCCCCTGGTACTCTTGGAGACTGATCCACCAACCATGGAGGGACCCATGGTGCTGGCCACATATGCAACAGAGGAGGGTCTTGTTAGCCATCAGGGGAAGGAGAAGCCCTTGGGCCTTAGGGTGTTAGATCCCCCAGTATAGGAGAATGCCAAGGAGGGAAGACACGAGTGGGTGGGTTGGAGAATATCCCCATAGTGGAAGGAAGAAGGGGGAGGAAATTGGGAGGCTCCAAAGGAGAAAACATTTGAAATGTAAATAAAGTATGAAAAATACACAAAAGAAAGAAAAAAGAAAAAATAAGCACTTCTTTCTGGCATGTTCTACATCCTGGTGTGAAGAATCAGCTGATTTCTATGTTGAAATGTTCCTCACCACCCTCTCATAGTAAGAGTGAAAGACATTTATCTATGGAAGTTAGTAAGTTCTCCAAATAGTGAACTAAAGCAACAGATATGGGGCTTCATGATTTACATTCTTCCTGCCCTCCAGCTCTTATATATGGCTGACTGTGTGGATGCTCAGCCTCACTGGTGATGTGATGCCACCAGAACATTGAACTTCACAACACTATTTCCCAATGCTTCCATAACTCGGGGGTTCTCTTGAGTTTGCAGAATATTGTATACTTCCTTGGAATATGAACATTTTATGTGACAGGATATCTTTGTTCTTACAGGAAGTTTTTGTTTGTTTTTTTCCCTGGTTTGTCTTTGTTTTTATAACAGATACCCCTCCTTAACTGAAAATAATTTTCTGCCTTCCTTTATTTCAGGTTATTTACTTTGAACTATATTTTTCTTTTTCAAATATGCTATTTTTATTTTTGTGTTCATTTGGGCACATGTGCACATCTACATGAGTCCCTGTGAGGCCAAAGAGGGTGTCTGTCAAACACTCTGGAGCTGGGATTGATTATTTCAGAGTTTCTCTTTCTGCTTTAAGAATTAATCTTATTGAGTTTTACATTGTTCTGCTATTACACCTTCTATGTTTGAATTATTGGCTAATGGGATTAATAAAGTGATATTTCTGACTTGCCCTTCAGGTCTGAAATTATTTTATGTGCTAATGTGGGTGCTGGGAACTGGACTATGGTCTGTTGTAATGCAGCAAACAATGTTAACTGCTAATTCATCTTTCCCACTCCAGAGCAATCTCTCCAGCCTTTATACTACATAAAAGAAGTATTTATATACCAGTATATGAAACAGTTTAATAATTATATTAAACATATTTGTTTTTCAGTTATTAAATAAATTGATTACCATACAATTTTATGCACTTGTCAGCTGAATCAAAACTTTCAGAAAATTTCAAATTTTTGTCTATTTCTTTTTTCTTTTCATTGTGTGTATGAACAATATTTTAATAGAGTGATTTTCATGGACTCTCTCATATCAGAAATATAGTAGATAATATTTGAAATATAGTAGATAATAAATACAGTCATAATATTAGAATAATGCAGAGGAGTTCTTGAAATGAGACTATTCACTTGTAGGTGGCATTGTCTAATACTAAGTCTTGACTGCCATACATATTTCTGTAGAGAATCATCAGGTTCCATGTGCTTCTGATGCCATTTCTCAGAGTTAATGCTGGAAAATAAGATAAAAGATAAAATAAGATAAAATAAAGAACAGCGGAGAATGTTTCCTTGAGATGCTTGGCAAAAGCAAGAGCCATCCATTACTATTACTTTGCAAACTCATTGTGTTGTCTCTGTTCTTAGATGTTTGCCTATAGTCAAACATCATAAGCAGTGGCTTCATGATGCCAAAGAAAATCATCCTCAGGGTAGAGGGATATCCATTCCTATTTATAGAGTAGAAAAGTGACATAACATTTCTAAAATGTTCTATCATCTTCTCAGTGGGTGATCTCATTAATGAATAGACATGGATTCAAAACTTAATCGAGCCCTGTTTGCTATGGCAAGAAAATGATGTCCCTATTTCCATTTTTTACTCTGGAAGCAAAATTAAATTCTGTGGGTATATTATATACCCAATGCATTATATCTTACAATAAGGATGAAACAGTCACAGTATTTTAATTCAATCTATAAAGATAATTTTTCTTTTCTTTTCCAATCACTTGTGATCCCTTGGAATGGGGATGGAAAATTCATGAAATGCTATTGACTTGATACAGATCAGACACCTGAACTAAGATCTATTCCTTCTGTTGAAGCCAGTTAACCTGAAACATCAGTTAACACATCCCCAATCAAAATGTACATTTATCAGGTTGTACAAAATGGAACAGGATTCGTTTTGATTCCACTGCTATTTAAGTCATAAAAAATTCAGAAAGCATTGGCAGAAATTTCCAATGCTTGTTGCCACAGAAAACTCAATTTTAGTTTAAACAAACAAATAGAAAGCTTAAACATGCCTGCAGAGTTGTCTAAAACCACTTGAAGTAAACACTTCTTGAAAGTATATTTTTATAAAGAAAGATTTGGATATCAGCTCTGCTCATACTCTTGAATGGAAATGAAAAGGAAAGATTGATAATGCCTATACTGCCATTTAAGTCCTGCTTTTCATCTTTTCAGACTGCTTTCTCTCAGTGACTTTAAAAATAATAATAGTTATCACGGAATTGTTTATAAAGCATTATATTTAGAAAACCTGTTTTAAAGCATAATTTAATGTATTCTTGCCAAGCAACAATTTAATGTCAAATTTATCTTCAGATTACAGTTTGTATTTGTATCTTCTAAAATAATTGTTTGTGTGTTATTAAGTAAAAACAATTTTATCTGCTATTTCTCAGGAGTCTCCAGAATAAGAGCAATTCAAGTAAAGTATTCAGATTAACGAACAGAAATCTTTTTGAATACTGTAGGGAAAATTGGAACTTAAAAATAAACCTTTATTGGATGTAAGGTTAAATTTTATTTTTCTTCCTCTTCCATTCCTAAATAATATTGTATGTATATTAAGGATGAAATAACAAATGCCAGAATAAGAATACATTTTAAAAATCTGTATTATGTTCTGTGTGTAGCTGAATAATATCTGAAAGATTTATTTATTTTTAAAATAGCTTTACAATCAGCCAACGTTTTCACCTTTAATAGGCTATCCATGTATTTTACTTATATGTATGCACAGCCATCTTTCTGCATGCTCCTATGTGAATAGTATGTGTGTGAACATCCATTTTCTGCATGCTGTTATATGTATGTATGGGTATGTACACTTATTCTTCTGCATGCTTTTATATGTATGTTTTGTGTATGCACCTCCATTTTTCTATGTGTTATTATGAAGAGAGTAGAGGCTGTCTATAGACCTTGGGAGCTTGAGATAATTCAGATTCACATGAATGAACTGGAGATAATGAAATAGAGACATCAATGTGTTAGGATATTGAGCCTTAAACATTTGGAACTGAGCAGTGAAGAAGCTCTGTGAATTGTTTTTGGTCTTTTAAATGAATCAATGAAATTGTGAAAATAGTCAGGTATCAATGATTATTTGTGATTAAATTGCTTCATTTATATTCATAAAATAAGCTCAATAATATCTCATGAAACTAAGTTTATCAATAGTATATCATGGTCTCCTGTTAGTAGCCCTGTTTTACTCTAAAGCCATGATGATTCCAAACACCAAATTTGTCTACTTGTTGGCAAACAAGTATTTCTATGACTAGCTGGGAAATTCTACTATATTATAAGATATGTAAAGTTTCTATACAATGGTTACATGTTGGTTCATTAAGTTTCCTCCAGTCTTCAATCTCTGTGTTTATACTTACTATTGCTGTACTAATTTATGCATACATTCTTATAGTTAATTATGCTGCATTTTTAAAAGCAATACTCGTTGGCTGATTAGACAACATAAAGGTTAGACTTCCTCATTGCAAAAGTGAAAATTACAGCTTAGAGATCACCATGGTCTCTCTAAAAGGACAAATTAGAAATAGAAAATGATGATTGAAGTCAATAAAAATAATCACGTTGGGTAATGCCAGGTAGATCAGATAGTAAAGTGATTTGAAATAGGATTTCCAAAATGAATAAATCATTTTGACTGGGTAAGCACATGATACAGTAATGGTTTAGTATAGTTGGACACAACTATTAAGTAAATTAGCTTTTTAGGTAAAAATTCCTTATGAATTGCCATTTTCCTATGAATACAAATTGCCATCTGTATTAAATCCATCTTGGGATTTCCTAAATCAAAAGTACAGTTATTGATTGTTGAGTCTTTTATCTTTCTTAGGAGAGATTTGCTGGATACAATTATATCATGTAAACATATGGTAATGAATGATCCAGCTTAAATCCTATTGAAATTAGCACGAATTTCAGTGTATATCATGAACAAACCTCAATAGTGTGACCAGGGAATCAGTTACAGCTCACCATTACAGAAGAGTTCCACAGTTGAGCCTATCATAGTATAATCCTGAAAAGAAAGTTTAAAGAAAGTAAGACTTGACTAGCACATAATTCATTTTTATTACATTGTTAAAAAAAGAAAGAAAGAAAGAAAGAAAAAGAAAAACATTAACAAAAATTAATAATCAAATATTCAGTTAGCTAGGACATCATCTAATACTTTGTTGTACAAAACCATAAGCTGTGTCTCCCAACACACCTTGATATTTAAGAGAGAAGTTAATATTTTGCAAAATGTTTTATTTTAAAACAGAGTGCTATTAAGGAGCATGAATTGCTGCACTCACAAATTAGGATACTCTAATTAGCACGTGTTAAATGTAAGAAACTTGTAAGACAAAGTATAAGAAAACAAGAAATATGGTAGTCCAAGGCAAACATGTCAAGGCAAGGGAAAGAGGGGCATATATACTTGGACCTTTTGAAAATTCACTGCTCGACAGATAACGTTATCCTTAACTGAGGGATATAGTAAGTCTTTTCTGTTCCTACAGCAAAATATAAAGAGAAATGGACTCCCAACCTCACTCTCTTTCCTAACTCTGTCTCCTTTCTCCTTCCTTGCATTGTACCTCAACTTGGAAGGTGAGGATGCCTGCCCATCAAAGATATTGGAGGAGAGGACATAGCTGGGCAAAGCATGATACATAGAAAATGTATATGACAAAGCATATGAATGAAATAACAGAACTGGGCAAATGTTGCATATAATTTTGTAACATGTTCTGATAGCTCTGTGTGATCTAAAAAAAAAAAAAAACCTATATCACTTCAACTAAATATGAAGCAAAAATTAATCCCCCATTCCACTCAAAACTTCAAACAAAGTAAATCTTCATATGAAGAAAGTGGGGGAAAAAA
>JADRCH010005965.1:0-35130 GCA_019843965.1 Rhynchomys soricoides
GGGGGGGAAACTAGGAAAGAGGTTAAAGTTTGAAATGTAAATAAAGAAAATATCTAATAAAAATTAAGTGAAAAAATAAAAAGTCAAATTTTAATAAGCAATGAGTTTGTGTTTATTGCTTGTTGGGATTCTGTTTTCATAATTTTCATAGTCAAATGGAAACTTCACATAGAGATCTTTAGTAAATATATTGTTAGTTTGGGCAGAAACAAAACCAGACATGTATAGAACAGAAAAATAATGAAGGACATTTTATTTCAGAGGAAAATTAGCCTGGATTTACTAGGCACAAATTGCTGACACTGAGACCCAGCAAAGGATACCATAAATGTTCTTTACTGGCAGCAGTCTGTCTAGCACTTGGCAACTTATCCTTTGGTTCTCTATTGGGATCTGTGAATATCAAAAGTGTTAGCTTCCTGTGTTAGTATGCCAATTTTGGAGGCACATGGCCAGAAAAACATTTGGGTTCTTTTGAGAAGCCATTAAATACGTAATGTAGCAGCTATCAGAGTCAACACAAAACAAAACAAAACACTAAAAAAAAAAACAAAACACAATTGTAGGTCTGATATTTCTACTCGGTCTAATGTAAATGTGGTATGGGGATACCATTGATTCAGTGGGACCATAAAGTATAATGGTGGCACCGTTTTAGCTTGTGCCATGTGGTGATATTAACCAAAATGTAGTGAAATCGCATGGCATATGCTTTATTAATGATGTCATTATCAAAGAAGATCATCAAGTCCCACGATTGATTCCATCTTATGAGAATCTTCAAGTGAAATGTAGAGCAAATGCAGTAGCTGTTTTCTGTTCTATGTGAACTCAGTCCCATGGTAAAGTAAACATATTTCCCATCAGGAAATTCTGGTTCCTATGTAAACCACTTTCGTTAGTTAGGAAAGAGATAGTGATAGTATGAGAAAGGGGACAATGAAGGCAGATGAAAGAAACGATACAAACTGATTTCACATAGCACAACAAAACCATAACCTAACCCTAACCCTAACCCCCTCACCCTGACTCTAACCTGACCTTGATTCTGACCCTGACCCTCATGCTAATCATGTCTCAATAACCTTTTCACCTATGTGTGACATGGACATGAATTTCAAACAGATAAGTTAGATCTGAAATTTCTAAATAATACCTAGTGTATATCTTTATCATGCTCTCTTTTCTTTGAGATATGTTGGAATATCCTGAAATTACAGAATGGACATCTTAAAATGTAGACAACTGGCACTCAAAACATGTGTCTCCAACCCTATATAGAGTTAAAACACCACATAGCACATTGGTATAAAAATAAAAAAAAAATTAAGAAATATTACTGCCTGAAATAATGTGGTAAGATCTTAGAATATTGCAAAACATTTTGCAAATCAAATATTTGAAGAACAGTCATGGGACTTGTTAACCTAACAAGAAGACCAATCTTTCCTGGAGCTCATCTTAATGTTCTGTCCTCTGGGAACCCTATCAAACTTTACCCATCGTTAGTGTTGTGAATAACACCTATAGATAGACATCTGATGCAATGAGTATCTCCTGGGAAACTAAGAGGCTAACTAAGTGAATGTCACTTTAGAATTGAGAAAATTAATGATTTTAATACATTGTGGGAGAAATGCTCCAAGGAAGAAGAAGACATGGAACTAAAGAATATCATATTTTTTGTACAGTTAAGAGCAAAGCATGGCTCATTACATCAAAAGGAAGAACTAAAGTAACATGAAAATAAAGTATTGAGAGTTTAGTTTTTCATAATGAGAAATTTTATTGAAAATTCCCTCTTTAAAAAAATTGAGAACTCTATCAAATAATTCAAGAATAAAGAACGTATTTCTTAGTTTTTAATTGAAGAAAGGAAGAGATTAGACATTATATCAAAACCACAACAAGATAAAGACAAATGAACCATAGAAAAATACGCCTAAGCAATATTAATAAAATAACTAAGTGAAATATTAGAAATTTGATTTTGAAATCTCAACTTAGAATTACCTGCTAATGACCAGGTCAAATCTATACATTTAATAGAAACATGGCACAATCATGAAAGCCAATCAATATAATATACCAAATTTTTAAAAATTAAGAGAAAAATACCTGATCATTACAATCAACTCAGGAAAATGACAAAATTTGACAACTTTTAAGAAAACAGCAGGTTAGAAGGAAGAGCATAGGAGGGAAGACTGTAAAAGACTGATATGGAAAATTCATAAGCAGCATCACATTCACTGGGAAGTATTGAAATATGTCCAAGGGTATGAATACATCAAAAGTGTCCATTTCAGCACTAATATTCCACAACATACTAAAGTTCTTTCAAGATCACTCAAACATTAAAAAGAGATAAAAGTACATTCTCACTAACATATCCATCACCTTGCATAAATAGGTGTTATTTTTATCTCTAGGGCGAATACATTTAAGATACACATTCATCAATTTCCAAATATACAAAGTATTATTGTATGTTGGTTGTGCCATAGGTCTACAGACCTAACTCAGTTTGTATGAAGAAATGCTATATTGAACTAAATCATGTGATATAAAATGTCAAAGACCAGCTTTGACACCACAGGATGAAGTGAATCAGGCAGTGAGGTGTGGCATCTGCAACTGGTGTCAGTGATGAAAGCAGCTGTCAGGGGTCAACACTAAGAGTGGCTGACTGGTGTCCAAATAGTGACTGATTGGGGTTGCTGCCTATGGCAGCCAGAAATTAGAGAAAAGAGAGGGATGAAAATCAACCCCCTCCCACACACACACTGGGGGGAATTTGAAGCAAAAGTAGGCTCCAGCAGTTTATTTTTTCTCTTAACTCTTTCTTTTAGATCCCTCAAGACAAAGTTTTTCTATTTAGAGGGAAAATTATCTCATTTAGGGGTTATAAATTTTCTAAAAACCATCACCACAAAAACATTCTTCAAAAATAGATTAAAATTATCACATAAGAGAAACCTACAACAGTATTATTGATTATATATTCTTTTTGAAAACTACCTAACTAAATAATTCTTATCTATCTTTCTTTTCACAAGCTGATTGTAACCCCAAAGCAATAATTCTTCTGTCATAATTTAACAAAATTTAAACAGGCCAAGTCTATAGTAGCAAGTTTCTCCCTGTGCTTGGTTGATAGCAATCTGTACTTACTAAAGAACGCACCATGTGTCTTACATCTTATTTTTGAAGTCTTGATCAGCTAGACTGGCTAATCATCTATTTTCTGTTCTTATACTCCTAATAGAATTGTTTGTTCTTTATTCATAACCTTTTAATTTTATGGTGCAAACTGAAAACCTGTTACTACAACCCAAGATCACAAGATCAAAGAATTCAGGCCCAACCTTGAGTAAATTCTTTCTTTGATCATTAACTTGTCCCAATCCTATTTTTCCTGCTAGCACAATTACATGCTTGTAATGCATGAACACTCAGTATGCTCTTTTCTCTAACTCATGCAGCTCTTGTCATTCTATAAGGAAGGAGCATATTCTATTCTTGATTCTAACTTTAAACTTTCTATCAACTACCCTAACTTCACAAAATTATTTAAATCAGGATAACTTCCTAAAATTACTTAAATCAAATCTGATTCCACAAAATCAGTATTTCATCTAAACAGCAGTCTCAAGAACTTTCATCTTCAGGAAACTTGCCCAGAAGTAAACACACCAGGTTATAGGCAGTGAGGATCTCACACCAAGCCAAATAAATGAGGAATGTGGCAATGACAAACATGAGAAGGCACATCCGTAGCAGGGCCATGCCTTTCTAAAGGACACCTGTCATAGCCAAGTAAGACGATGGGCTGTCTCCAAGAAGCTCACTTGCCTACTGTAGCTCTACCTGCATGGCACCTGCCAATAAAACTTCCTGCCATCTTTAAAAGTCTTCAAAAAGTTAGATTTTCCATTTTCTAGGAAAGCCTCTCTCCTTGCCATTCCTCTCATGGAGGCTATTTTTAAAAGAAAGTCTTCCATTCCCTTTAAGGTCTCTTCATGTTTAGATCTCCATATATTGCATTATTTCTGTCTAATGTTCTTCCTCTCACATCAAGGTTATGTCATGGTCTTGAGACTCCTTCATTCAAACAAATCTCAATGCTAAGGGGGCTTATGAATTAGGTTTGGTTTTCTTTCTAAACTGACATCAGTGCTACCTCTCATTTTATTTAACATTTTGTACAGAATTGAAAGGTAAGCTAACAATAATTTTCCTGCCCCCACTGCTTTATTCTTTTTCTCTCCACTGGGCTTTGAGCCCATAGATGTTCTTATCCATTTTCTTTCACTAATTTCTCTTACTTTCTTCTTTTTCTCTCTCTAAACTTTTGTTTGATAAAACCATTTATAAGTATTTTCAGTCCCACCCCACTCACTAATGGAATTCTGACTTCTGTCTGAGCATAAACATTTAAGGTCATCCCTTTAATATGATGTTTTCAGGACACCCTTCCTCCTGCCCCTCTCCTAGAACCAGACTGTTCAGAGCTGCGATTTGGTTGGCCTAATCTGTTCCAGCCAGACCAATACAAGATTCCCTGATTCTATGGCTACACCTAGATATTCTAGAGGGGATCACCACGTATACTTTAGGTTCTGGTGTTGGATCACCTTCTTGCCCCAGGGCTCATGGCTAGCAGCATTGAACTTTTCAATACTGAAACTAAATAGCTCTTGGAAATGTCTAAGACACTTTGAAGTCCGGTTTTTTTTCAGGGTTGATTGGCTAACCAACCCCTTCCCTCTTTCCTGTCTTTCTTTGTATGTATCCCTGGCCAAAGGTCTCTCAGCACACCATTCCCTATAAATTACACATAGCCTGAAGTCTCAAGTTGCTAACCTATCTCCAGATTCTATGTATTTTTTCTATTCTAGCAAATTTATCACAATTTCCCAAAGTAACTTTATCTCTCTGATCCTATCAACAGTATGTCACTTAGCATCCATGCTTTGACTCTTCAAAGCCTAAACTTCTGTCTACCTTCTTCCCAGTAAACTGCATATTAAAATTCTGAGAGAAAAATAAGTTGTTTAACTTTCAATTAGGCTTCTTCAAAACATCATCAGAGATCATTCAAAAATCTTCCCCTCAACACCTAAATATCCTTCAAATGAGGAATAGATAATGAGAGTGTGGAACACATATACTATGGAAGAGTTTTCAGCTGTAAAGAAAAATGAAATCATGAACTTTGCAGGTAAATAGATGAAACTGGGAAAGACCATATTGAGTGAGGTAACCAAGAACTAGACAGACAAATGTAAAATTTTCTTTTTCCTATTAGAGGCTTCTAGCTCTAAATCTTCAGATGTGAGTACATATTCTGTATTAACTACAAAAAAAGGGAAAGTAAAAAGGGGCCACTGCTAAGAAAGGGAGTGGAGAAGCAATAGAGAGGGAACTACCATGCATGGTACAAGTGATCTGATCAAGAAAATGGGAAACTGAGGCTTCTAATTAGGGATAGAGAGAGAGAAATACAGAAGGAGGAGGATGGGAAAATAGTAGTAAGTATATCTGAAAAAGTCATAAGAATTCATACGATTAATTAATGACCTTTGAAAACTATAATAATGCAAGTCTGTATATAAAGATACATGCATAGTTTAATTGAAAATTTATCTGGGCTGACAATTCTCTCTCAAAGAGCAAAAGACTACCTAATAAAAGCCAAACACCAGTCATGAGAAGGTTTTTTTTTTTTTTTTTGAGTTGTTCAAAGTTCCCCAATAGACTCCCAAAACAATAGCTCTATTGTTATTTTCCTTGGTTGCTCACCAGAAGTGGAGGGTAAATCCCTATTGCTGAAGACACCATGTACTTCAGACACAGGGCTAAAATACCCTTAACTGCGACTGAATTAAGTGTCTCCTCCCTAAGGACTAGCTTTCATAGCATCAGAAGGTGCCATGTAAGCTTCTAAAGGAGGAAAGAAACAAACAGTCCTACTCAGCTATCATTCCTATGAACCACAACAATGACCAGCATAGCAGAATAACCCTAAGGCATGTATAACTTGGTGGTAACCAATAGATCTCAAATTGGACTTGAAGTCATGGATCTCGGATAAGAACCTAAGCCACCACTTTACTAAATTAGCATGATCCCTAATCACAGATAAGTGCAGTGTTCACATATCGAAAAGAAAATTTATTTTTGCAACAGATCAACAGATAGAGACCAATACAGAGAACCCGAGCCACTAAAAATACAGTTATGGAGTATAATCACAATGAATATAGCTACAAAACAACTCCAGCATGTTGTAGAACAGGGGGCAAAAGGATTGTAAGAGCCAGGGGATCAGAGAGTTTGCTGTGAGGCTGTTTCTTAGTGACATCAGAATCTACATCGATAAAGTCTCATCACCATGACTGCCAAAAGATGAGCTAAATATGGACAATAATAATAGGCATACCAAAGTGAAGAGAGAAAAGCCAACAAGGCCTCAAAGTATACAAAGAACTATAGACAACTAAGGAATGCTGAGAGTGGAAGAAATAGTTTTCCCCAAGGAAGAGCACATGGATTTATTATCTAATACCAAATAGTCATCCCTGAGAATATACATAACGAGTAACATTATGCTAATGAAGCCAGCTATTTAAAAATTATGCATGTATATATGTATCATATGGATCTATATCTAATATATATCTATATCTATCTCCACTATTAATGTAAAAAGAGGCCATGAATTTGAAAGAGTAAGGAGGGGTATATAAGGTGAGGAAGGAGAAGGGAGAAATGATGTAATTATATTATAATCTCAATGAAAAAGGAAAAAATTGTCAAGAATAAAACCCACTCTTCCATCTTTTAGTGCCATCTATGGCCAGGAGAACTCCACTCAGGAATTTCCCAAAGTTTCTTCATTCTCCTTAGTCCTATAAATCACCAATCTCATAACCCAGGCACTCGGATATGAATTTCTCACTTCCACTCTCAGCATTCCTTAGTTGTCTATAGTTCTTTTATTAAAAAAGATTTATTTATTTATTTATTTATTTATTATGTACAGTGTTCTGCATGACACTTCAATTGGAATAAAACCATCTATTACCCAGATGACTCATGTCTCTGCTAATTGTGGTACCTCTCATGATGTCTGGCACTAATATTCATGGGTTTATGCATCTAGATTACTTCTCAGAGAAATAACATATACAGGAAAAAAATCCAACACATTATGTATTCATGCAATCTAAATTTTGTGATGTCTATGTTATTTTAGCCTCTTCCTGGGCTACTAACAGGTACCCCAAACTGGTAATGAGGTTACAGAATTTATAAGAAATAAATCGTTGTGGTACATTTTCACGATGGGGACATTTAGAGATCATTAATGAATCACATATAGGCAGGGGGTACTAAGTCCTGTCTTCCCTAGCTAGCGCCTGGCTCCTGATTGCCTGGATACTTTTTAGTTTCTATTAGCATTGAAAAGTTATAGTTAACTAGGTAACAGCCCATTATCATGAAACCAGAGTGATTTGGAGTCCTAGGAGGATGTGGAACTTGGGGTGGAGACTATCTATGTTATAGAAGCATTAAAAATTGTACTTACTGGAAGAGCTCAGCAAAGATGGGATCTGGGGAGCAGTGAAATGGATTTGGTCTATAAATATACATACTGTCTTGTATGAATCAGCATGCTAGCCATTTTTCCGCTGCAAAGCAATAGAATAAACTACTTGACTTTTGCAATTATGAAGTATTTAATGGTCTTATTGTAAAATAAGGATAATTTTCTCCCAAAATTTGTGGGCTCATTCAGGATTTCTGAATTTGGGAAGAGAACCCATTGGTCTCTGCAAAAGGGGAGATGTGTCCTGCCTCACCTTTCACTGGTACACTGTGCTGACCTTTGTCTCTCCCCAGCACTTTGAGATAAGATCTAAGAGGATTTTTAAGAGAAGTGAAATCAATTCAGGGGAATTTGAGCTCTTGGGTGGTGGTGGGAGGCATGGCAGAACAACCAGGCAACTTCATACATAAACCAAGGTAGGAAATTTGGATTATAAAGTCCTGCCTTGGGGCTGGAGAGATGGCTCAGAGGTTGAGAGTACTGACTGCTCTTTTAGAGGTCCTGAGTTCAATTCCCAGCAACCTCATGGTGGCTCACAACCATCTATAATGAAATTGGTGCCCTCTTCTGGGGTATAGATATATATTCACGCAGAACACTGTACATGATAAATAAATAAATAAATTAATCTTTTTTTTTTATTATTCTCAAAGGAAATGTGCAAGAATTGTTGTTTATTTCTAATGAGATGTAGTACAATTACTACTGGGTGAAAACTAACCCTAGTTTAGTCAGCAAGCACAGTCTAGTGTTATACTTAAAAATGGAAGCACTTACACAATGTAGAAATGCAAATATATTTGCACAGTATTACATTTTGTCAGAGAAATGGTAGCTAGATGTATAGATGGGTAGATATATGGTAGGTAGATAGATGGCAGGATGAGAATGGATGGATACACGGATGTTTTTATGTGTTTAGGATAAAACATTTACTTTTGGAGGAGGGAAAGTTAAAGTTAAGCTTTAGTTTTTAAATGTAATATTAAAAGGAAATCAGCAATGAAGAGGAAACGCCCATGAAATACATTGTCACTGTGATTAGGGTTACTTTGAAGAACTTGATCACCAAATTTATCTACCACTTTATCACATCTGAAATTTTTTCCTTGTACCATTAGTGAATACTCAGGTATTGGAATTAATGTAAATTAATCTGTATTAACCTATCAACATAAAAATATTATAGAAATTGAAAAATCTGTGTTAACGTGAGAGCTATAATATTTATGTTTTTTATTATTTTTTTTCATATTTTATTTACATTTCAAAAGTTTCCCCCTTTCCAGATCTCCCCTTTGGAACCTCCCCATTTCCTCTGCCCTCCCCCTGCCACTATGGGGATATTCTCCAACCCACCGACCCACCCACCCACTCACTCACTTCTTCCTTCCTTGTCATTCTCCTATACTGGGGGATCTGGGAGCCCAAACAGGAAAAGTTGACAAAGGAACTAACTTAATACTCCTTGATCACTGGGAAATTTAAGAGGATAAGAATGTTACTGAGACATTAATTATATGATTATTCCAAAAAAACCCCACAAAGGTCATCAGAGAATTCAAGAAACCTCCATGGGAAACACTCTGTAGTCTGCAGTTCATCAGTTACAGCTCAACAACCCCGTGCTGACAAAAGCTTGAGAGAAGACAAGCTTCACACAGCTGCCAAGGTTCTTCAGCTGTGTAGACTGCTAAAAAGCTGCTTTCTCTGGGACACAGCATTTAGAAGCAGTCTGTGCTGTGATTCAACAGGTCTCAATTCATGACAGCTGGGTCCTCCATGATTTTTGTTACACAAGCTTTTTTGACCTAAATCACATGATGTACAACTTTATACAATCCCTAAAAGGTTTTAAAAAGTCATATTTATCCTTTGTTCTTTGGATTTGATCTGGAGGCTGCTCTCTAAAGAACTCTAAAAAAGCTCTTCTTCTCCTCCTTACCATTCCTTTCAATGTCACTATCTCTCTTGTTCTTGTTACAATGAAGTGCCTCTCCAGACTTTAAAGGGAAGCCTCTCCTTCTCTTTAAGGCCTCACTATATTTAGATGTCCATATATTGTATTGTTTCTTTCTAATGCTCTCTCTCACACCTTGAGGCCACACCATGGACTTGTAGCCATTTCATTTTAATAAACCTCATAGTTAAAGAAAATTATGAATTATGTGTCAGCTTCCTTTCTGGAATGGAAGCTGCTGTTATCTATCATTTTATTTAACAAAAGTCTCCTAAAATCAAAACTCCAATGTGTAATATTAGTGTAAAGATAGACAAATACATTAACAGAACCTAGTAAAATCTCCTAGAAATAAGCCCTTTATTCTTATAGAAACTTTAATAAATAAGTTAAAAAATAATTCAGTAGAAAAAAAATAATTCAAGTTTCCATAAATAATTTAGAAACATTTAAAGTCACACAAAGAAGTGAAATTTTGAGCTAGGTTCATAAAATTAAATTTTAACTTAAAATTAAAACATAAAATTATCTTGGAACCAATTATCAACATGAAACTCTAAATCTGTAAAAATATAGCAGAAATTTCTTGTGATTTTGAATTGAGCAAAGATCTTTTAAAAATTATATATCATTTTTGAGAAAGTGTCTGACTTTATGTTAAACAGCCTACCCTCAAACTCATAACCTCCTACCTCAGCTTTCAGAGTGCTCAGATTGTAAGAATGTACCTCCGCATCAGCAGCAAAAGTCTTTTATATAAGACAATAGAAGAACAATCAATACTTGAACAAATTAATGCACTGCATTTAATTAGACGTCTATTCTTATAAGGGTGTTGTAATGTTGAGGTCTGCCCCTCTCCCAGTAGCTGTAGCCACTTTGTTCCATGCCTGCCAGCTATTTCATGTTGCTATAATATGCCTGCCAGTCATTGACACAGAAAAATAACTCGACTCAGATAGGGTCATGCTAACCACATCCCCTGTTATGTTCTGTATGTTCTGAGGTTTGTGTAGAAATCTGATAACCGTAACCTCCACTTAGGACCAATCAGATTTAAAGTCAGTTAGAACTGTTCTGTCTAGCTAACCAAAATAGCTTGAATCTGAGTTGACCACTAGACAGCACTTTCTGTACCTGCACATGAGCTTGTGGTTTTATCCTTTATGAGCTGGCCCTGAGGAATGTTTGAGGTAATAGCTTCAGCCCCAAATTCTGAACTATGGTCCTGATCAATCAGTGTTAGAGTGTTCATTAAATAAACCATCTCTGACTGAGATTCGTGTTTATGTGGTTTGTAGGGTGACTCTTGGATCGCAACAGTTAAAATAATGAAATGACAAGCTACATTCTGAGAAAATATTTTAATCCTCATATTTCATAAAGGATATTGTAAATATAACTTTATTCTTCAGATGTAATTGTCTTGGAGGATTATTGCCTCAGTCTGCTAAGCTAGGCTTAGTCCTGGAAGTTCCTAGCCTCTGTACAGACTAATCTAGGCCTGAAATGTTTTCAACCTCTAAGACTTAATGCTGAATAAGCCCACCTTTTCTAGTTCTTTTTGAACTCTGCCTGACTGGTTCATCTCAGCTATTCTGGCTCAAACTCCTCTTCAAGCTGATTGATTCAATCTGGTTTCTCAGTAAATTGCTCTGTTTGGCCTCAGACTAACTCTGGAAATTTGTTTTAGTCTTCTTGCTTCTTATTCTCTTGTTTCAATTGCTTCTGCTGACCTGAATCGAACTGCATGAACTCATGAACAAACTCAGCTACACTGCACTGCATTCAGTGCACTGACTCCCAACTGACTGACCCAACTCCACTGCACTGAACTCAACTGATAGAACAGAACTGACTGACTCTCTCTTCCTGCACTGCTTTTAAAAGTACCCTTTCCTTTCTGTCTCTTCTTATGAGAGTTGGGTATATCCTATTTCTGAATCATTTTGTCAAATCTTTCTCTGATTCATCACTTTGTCTGCCCCTCAGTTAGAAGTCACTTTCAAATGTGGCTGCTCCCCTCTACAAAACTAACTTTACCTTCATTGTTTGGGGTTAAAGGTATGTACTAAGGGTGTGTCTGTATTTCAGAGCTAGTAATAAAAAGTAGCTTCCAAGTGTGGGTAAGTGTGCATTATATTTAAATAGACACATCACAAAACAAAAATATGCAGATAAAAAGTAAGCACATAAAATATTTTGGGCATCATTAACAGTTTAGCAAATGCAACTTAAATCAAAATGAAACACCATTACAAATTTAGTAAAAAAGTTTACATCAAAAAAGGCAGTGAATACCATATGTTAATGAAAATGCAGAGGATTTGAAACACACACTGAAAATGTGAACTGTTAGTGGAACATTGCAACAATTTCAAAACATAGAAATATGTACTAACTTCCAGATATTTATTTCAGATAAATTAAAGAATATGCTTCTTCCCCCCATATATACATACACACATATATGAAAATATCCATTACAGCTGTGTTTATAATAGCCCTCAAATGAAACAGCTCAAATATTTATCAACACATAAATGGATGAGCTCATACACACACACACACACACACACTCATATAATATCTTAATATTATGTGATGTTACCCACAAATGAATTATAATTATATGAGCTGGATATTTATCAAAATAGTTAAGAGGATCGCAGCTGCCAAAATGAAATTCAATCCCTTCATGAGTTCTAACCGAAGCAAGAACTACAAATGGCATTTCAATGCACCTCTCACATTCGGAGGCAGATCATGTCTTCCACTCTTTCCAAAGAGTTGAAATGGAAGGATAATGTTCGGTCTGTGCCCATTTGAAAGGATGATGAAATTCAGGTTGTTCGAGGATGCTACAAAGGCCAGCAAAGTGGTCCAAGTGTACAGGAAGAAGTACGTCATCTACACTGAACGAATCCAGTGAGAAAAGGCTAATGGCACAACTGTCCATGTGGGCATCCACCCCAGTAAGGTGGTTATCACCAGGCTAAAGCTGGACAAGGACTACAAGAAGATCTGGGAGAGGAAAGTCAAGTCCCAACAAGTAGTAAAGGAGAAGGGCAAATACAAGGAAGAAACTATTGAGAAGATGCAGGAGTAGACACATCTCACGCACAGTTCTCACTAAAGACTGCTTAAGTAGTTTAAAAAAAAAATAGTTAAAAAATCCACAACCCTTCTAAGCCCCATTATGTGATTTCCATGGAAAAGCAAGCTTCTCTACATGACAAAAGACAGATCAAAGCTTATCCAGGGTGAGGCATTGTTTCATAAGAAAAGTGAGAAAGCATTATAAAGACTTTCTAAGGAAATATATGGCAGAGTGTACACTTGTTATCTTGACTATGGGATGATCATACAAATATACACATCGTTAAAACACAACATAAATTAACACTTCAATTGAATGAATTGATAGATTGCATGTTGATTAGATTCAGTTAAATCTGCTTAAAACAATTTATCAATGAAATTTGTCTAATTTAGTATTAATTTTGAAATTAAAATACCAATAACTAATTTATATATTGCTAAATAGTTTGTATGTAGCATTTTGAGTTTCTTCAACTTTGGAAAGATCTGTTTTACTACTTCATGAGTTGCATTCAAGATAAATATTTTCTGATTGTATAGTCACTTTTATGATGAAGTTTGATTAGGCTCCTGTATATGAGGCAAAATAAACACATACCAATGCAATTATCCATTCTTCCAGTTTACATTTTATCTCTCATCAGCCATGATTTCATTTATTGATAAATATATAAAAATAAAATATATTCTATCTCCCGAATCAAAGACTTCAAAAAAGGAACTATTACTACGGTATAAATCATGGGAGTAACAATGAATTGAAGTAAAGTCCAGGCTAGTTTGTGAGATCTACATCCACAGAATCAGGAAGAAAATCTCTGCTTGCTTCTTTTCAGTGCTTGCTTGACATCTTTGTTCCTCAGGCTGTATATGAGGGGGTTCAACATGGGAATGACAATAGTGTAGAAGATAGACACAACTTTGCTCTGCTCCATGGAGGAGACAGCACTGGGCTGTGCATACATGAAGAAAACAGTACCAAAAAACAAGCAGACACCAATCAAGTGGGAGGCACATGTGGAGAAAGCTTTCTGGCGTCCCTGCACTGTGCGGATCTTCAATATTGTTGAAATGATATAGATGTATGAGACAAAAACAGTCAAGAAGGTACTGACAATTATGGAACCACACAAAGCAAGAAGAACCAGCTGGTTTATAAAGGTGTCTGAACATGAGAGGGATAAGAGTGGTGGAACATCACAGAAGAAGTCATTGATCTCATTGGACCCACAAAAAGATAAAGTGAAAGTCATTGTGGTTTGAGTGACAGCATTCACTGCACCCCATGAATAGGACCCTGATACTAACAATCCACAGACCCAGTGAGACATACTCACAGAGTAGAGAAGAGGGTTACAGATAGCAATGAAGCGGTCATAGGCCATGGCAGCCAGGAGAAAAGCTTCTGTGGTGCCAAAAAGAGACAAAAAAAAGAATTGTGTAGCACATCCACCAAAGGATATTGTATGGTCCTGTTTCAAGCAGTTTATCAGAGCTCTGGGAGCAATTGTGGAAGAATAGCAGATATCCAAAAAGGAGAGGCTCTGGAGGAAGGCATACATAGGCGTGTGGAGGTGTGCATCCATCCTGATAATTATAATCATGCCAAAATTCCCCACCACTGCTACAACATACAAAAATAAAAAACTCAGAAATAGCAACATTTGTATCCCAGGACCTCCTTTGAATCCAAGTAGTATAAACTCTGAGACATGCGTAAAATTTGTCATTTTATAAACAGAGCCACAGAGGATGGAAAAGAAACAGGAGATACACAAAGAAGAAAAATTGCATACTTTACTACCTATGGGATTAAATTAAATTATAGACTTTTGTGTAGCATTAAAATCATTCTATTTATAACCATGGTCTGCATTCCATATGCCATGAAAAATAGGGAAAGATACAGCTGCAGGAGAAAAGAATTAGAAATAAATAAGTACTGGAATACAAAGAATCAGCATCTATGGATACATCAATATTATGCTCACCTCATCAGCAACACAGAGGACCTGAAACTACGAGGTATTTTAAATCATGTAATTACTTTATTCTTAATTCATAAAAATATGAATAAGTCTCAAAAATCAAACTGCAAAGATAAAGTGTTTGTCTAGTAGTCCCAAGGTTCTAAATTCAATCCCCAGAAACATAAAAAGAGCACAAAGACAGACATGAGGATACATGAGACATAACTGTTGATTCAGTTATACATTTTAAGAATTTATATATTGAGCACACTGTGGAGATGTTGGCAAGTTATAAGTACTGTGCAAAATCATTTCACCTAGAGTCCCGTGTTTTAATATTGAATTTCTTACTTGTCTATAACATATCTTAGATTTAAAAGATTCATTTCTAGAGGACATGACTACAGAATGAGCCTCAGTGCCACCCACACACTGTCTTTTTTCCATTTTAAGGATCTGAAGGAGAAATCTCCACTTCTAAATACAACTTATATTGCTTAGTATGTGATGTCTTCTATTTCCTAAGTTAGCTGCTTAGCATACACTTTTTCTAAGCTTCTGGTCTCTGGCCTTTTGTCTTGCATGTTTTGTATCTATCTGTTCACCCTATTAAGTCTTATAAAATCACTTATGATGATACTAGGTTATTTTAGATAGATCACAATAATCTCATTTCCATATTCTTCATAACTGTGTCTGAAATTTTCCTTTTATAAGGTAACATGACATATTCACAGGATTTATAAAATGTTCTCTGTATATCATGAAAGGTACTATTTTATTCATTTCATAAAATATTTATTCGATACATTCTAGATGAACTAATGAATTTTTGTTAAGATATAAGACCAAATAAATCAAACAATACATAAATTTCTTCTAAAATTAGATCTTTTCATTGTAATTGATGTGCTATCTTTCTTGAATATGTGATTGTTAAACTATTTTTCTTTGACCTTTTTCATCTCTGATACACACTTCTTCATGAACTATTATACAAATATCACATAAAACATACTTTAATTTAGTATCATCTCTTAAGAAATACTTGTACTTAAGTAAATTGAGATTTTGTTGTGTAGTGAGATATCAATTTTTAAAACATAAGTGATGAGGGTATTTGTATAGATGGGGGTATTTGCAATTTTGAAAATTTTGGCTACTGTTTTCATTCTGCTTGTATATTTCCAGGAACCTCTAATACTCAAAGAAGTGGAGATATGAAACAGAGAAATAGTTCAGTGTACTAGTTAATATAGTACTCTAGTATCTGGTATAATAAGGCTCTGGTATTAAAAACCCTGGCCTTAGTGTTACCACTTTTCTGGTAGCTTGACCTGTCAGATGTGGATATTAAAAGTGATGGTTCACTGTGAAGACTAAAACATTTCATAGGTGAAAGTATTTTTGTAGATTTCTGGTATACAGTAGACACAATCTCAGTTTTACAGTTATTAATAGTTTAGAATATATTGTTATGAATCAATTGTTATTCTTGGCAAATTATGATTGATTCAGAAGCTCCATCTATTTAACTACAATTCAAACATAATATAATTGGCCACAGGGTCTTTGAGAAAGCATTATATGTTCTATAAAATAGACCTCACCTAAATATGTAGTGTCTCTCCTTTCCTTTCTAGCTGACCTTTGAGTTCCTCTTCAACTCTGCAGTAAATTATGTACACAAAAATTTTCCACAGCCCAATTTTGCAAGAGATAAAAGTAAAGAATATATAGTTCCTGTGGTGTTGGTCATCAGAGATTTATTCCCTAAGGTTCTGTTTTAACAAGAGCTTGCTCACTGAGGCAACTGGAAAAGTGGCAAAAGTAAGTCCTAAAGTAAAGATCTGAAAGCAAAACAAAACCAAATTCAAATAACAAATTCAAATTAACAAATTTTTTAAAAATAGGAGTAATCCATGCTTATAAGGTTCAAAAATGAAATTTTAAATGAAATTTTACTTGATACTACCCTAGAACATATGGTCTAAGACAGTGTGGACATATATGAATCACATCCCAATACTGTTCAGGTGTCTGGCATTCTGTGGCTAATATAAAACACCGAAACAGGGAAATATTGCTGTTATGTTTTGTGATGTATTTCAGATTGTGTTTTTGTCATACTGAAATGAGAAATAGCATAAAAGAAATAAAGATTCCAACTTATTATAAGGACAACTAATACCCATACCACTTATAATTTCTGAAAGCATGTCATATGTTAACTTGTGTAACATACAATAAAATACTTGCTTTTATGATTATTCCTGCAAGTCCATAATTTTAAAATTATATAAATGAAAATTAAGAAATTGAAACATGAGACTTAATGTCATTTAGAGTATAATTAGTGAAATTAGAATAAAAAACCCAAACAACCTTTATGTGGTTTGATATTTGCCTTCACATTTTTTAACATTTTCTTGAAATACATATTATCTCCAAAGTGGTTGTACCAGCTTGCAATCCCATCAGTAACAGAGGAGTGTACCCCTTTCTCCACATCCTTGCCAGCATCTGCTGTCACCTGAGTTTTTGATCTTAGCCATTCTGACTGGTGTAAGGTAGAATCTCAGGGTTATTTTGATTTGCATTTCCCTGATGGCGAAGGATGTTGAACATTTCTTTAGGTGCTTCTCACCATTCAAGATTTCTCAGTTGCAAATTCTTTGTTTAGCTCTATACCTTATTTTTTTTTTCAGTTTATTTTTTGATACTTTATTTACATTTCAAATGTTTCCTCCTTTCTAGATCTCCCCCTTTGGAACTTCCCTGTCCCCTCCACCCTCCCCCTGCCTCTATGGGGATATTCCACCACCCACCCACCCACACTCATCTTCCTTCCTTGGCATTCTCCTATACTGGGGCATCTAACACCCTCAGGCCCAAGGGCCTCTCCTCCACCTGATGGCTAACAAGACCCTCCTCTGCCACATATGTGGCCAGCACCATGGGTCCCTCCATGTGTATTCTTTGGTTGGTGATTCAGTCTCCGGGAGCATGGGGAGGTCAGGCCAGTGGACACTGTTGCTCCCTCCATGGGGCTGCCAACTCCCTTAGCTCCTTCAGTCCCTTCTCCAACTCCTCCATCTGTGACATCGCACTCAGCCCAATGGTTGCTATGAAGTGACTCTTGGGTATTCCGAACCTTTGGGCTAATAACCACTTATCAGTGAGTACATACCATGTTCATTCTTTTGTGACTGAGTTACCTGGCTCAGGATGATATTTTCAAGTTCCATCCATTTGTCTGAGAATTTCATGAAGTCATTGTTTTTAATAGCTGAGTAGTATCACATTGTGTAAATGTACCACATTTTCTGTATCCATTTCTCTGTTCAGGGACCTCTGGGTTGTTTCCAGCTTCTGCTATTATAAATATGGCTGCAATGAACATAGTGGAACATGATGTGTCTTTATTACATGTTGGAGTATCTTCTGGGTATATGCCCAGGAGTGGAATAGCTGAGTCCTCAGGTAGTATTATGTTCATTTTTCTGAGGGTCCGCCAAACTGATTTCCAGAGAGGTTGTATCAGCTTGCAATCCCACCAGCAATGGAGGAGTGCTCCTCTTTCACCACATTCTCGCCAACATCTGCTGTCACCTGAGTTTTTGATCTTAGCCATTCTGACTGGTGTGAGGTGGAATCTCAGGATTGTTTTGATTTGCATTTCCCTGATGACTAAGGATGTTGGACATTTCTTTAGGTGCTTCTCAGCCATTTGAGATTTCTCAGCTGCAAATTTTTTGTTTAGCTCTATACCTTATTTTTTTTTCTGTTTATTTTTAATTTTCTGTTTAACTCTGTTCCCCATTTTTTGATAAGGTTATTTGGATCTCTGGAGTCTAACTTCTTGAGTTCTTTGTATATATTAGATATTAGCCCTTTATCGGACGTAGGACTGGTAAAGATCTTTTCCCAATCTGTTGGTTGCCACTTTGTCCTATTTACAGTGTCCTTTGCCTTACAGAAGCTTTGTAATTTTATGAGGTCCCATTTGTCGATTCTTGATCTGAGAGCATAAGCCATTGGTGTTCTATTCAGGTACTTTCCCCCTGTGCCCACATGTTCAAGACTTTCCCCCACTTTCTCTTCTATTAGATTCAGTGTATCTGGTTTTATGTGGAGGTCCTT
Source organism: Rhynchomys soricoides (assembly GCA_019843965.1). Classification (NCBI taxonomy): domain Eukaryota; kingdom Metazoa; phylum Chordata; class Mammalia; order Rodentia; family Muridae; genus Rhynchomys; species Rhynchomys soricoides. Next base: position 18,791 of record JADRCH010005965.1, read on the forward strand.
GATCCACTTGGACTTAAGCTTTATACAGGGAGATAGGAATGGATCAATTCACAATCTTTTACATGTAGACCACCAGTTGAACCAGCACCATTTGGTGAAAATGCTGTCTTTTTCCAACTGGATGGTTTTAGCTCCTTTGTCAAAGATCAAGTGACCATAAGTGTGTGGGTTCATTTCTATTTCTGGGTCTTCAATTCTATTCAATTGATCTAGCTGCTTGTCACAGTAACAATACCATGCAGTTTTTATCACTACTGCTCTATAGTACAGCTTGAGGTCAAGGATGCTGATTCCCCCAGAAGTCCTTTTATTGTTGAGAATAGTTTTTGCTATCCTGGGATTTTTGTTATTCCATATGAATTTGAGAATTGCTCTTGCTAAGTCTATGAAGAATTAAGTTGGGATTTTGATGGGGATTGCACTGAATCTGTAGATTGTTTTCGGCAGGATGGCCATTTTAACTATATTAATTCTGCCAATCCATGAGCATGGGAGATCTTCCCAACTTCTGAGGTCTTCTTCGATTTCTTTCTTCAGAGACTTGAAGTTCTTGTCATACATATCTAGCACTTGTTTGGTTAGAGTCACACCAAGATACTCTATATTGTTTGTGACCATTGTGAAGGGTGTCATTCCCTAATTTCTTTCTCAGCTTGTTTATCCTTCGAGTATAGGAAGGCTACTGATTTGCTTGAGTTAAACTCACATGATCATCTCATTAGATGCTGAAAAAAGCCTTTGACAAAATACAACACCCCTTCACATTAAAAGAATTGGAGAGATCAGAAATTCAAGGTCCATATGTAAACATAATAAAAGCAATATACAACAAACCAATAACCAACATCAAACTAAATGGAGAGAAACTTGAAGGAATCCCACTAAAATCAGGGACTAGACAAGGCTGCTCACTCTTCCCTTATCTATTTAATATAGTACTTGAAGTTCTAGCTAGAGCAATTAGACAACAAAAGGAAGTCAAAGGGATACAAATTGGAAAGGAAGAAACCAAAATATCACTATTTGCAGATGATATGATGGTATACTTAAGTGACCCGAAAAACTCCACCAGAGATCTGCTACAGCTGATAAACAACTTCAGCAAAATGGCTGGATACTCTAACAAATCAGTAGCCTTCCTCTACTTAAAGGATAAATGGGCTGAGAAAGAAATTAGGGAAATGACACCCTTCACAATAGTCACAAATAATATAAAATATTTTGGTGTGACTCTAACTAAGCAAATGAAAGATCTGTATGACAAGAACTTCAAGTCTCTGAAGAAAGAAATCAAAGAAGACCTCAGAAGATGGAAAGATTTCCTATGCTCATGCATCAGCAGGATTAATATAGTAAAAATGGCCATCTTACCAATAGCAGTTTACAGAGTCGATGAAATCATTAGTTTTTTGACTGACAGACTTATGCACAAGGACTTTCTGATGTGACATTTCACTCTTTTGATTTAAAAATTCTGCAATCTTTCACTCCAGTTTACCTAAAAATCTATACTATTAATATTCACAATACTATCATCATTTGATTGGCCTTTGTCAATTATTGTCAACATACTCCAGGCACAATTATTAAAAATATAGGTAAAAATATTGTACTTAAAAGTTTATAACCTAAAACACTCTATTTAATTAATAAACTAATCTCTAAATTAATTTGATATATTTCTCATTATTAAAAAGCAAAGAATAAAAAATATTCTAGGATTTCTTCACCCTAGGAACTTTTATTTTAACTGTCACAATGATAAAATTAGAAAAATGGCTAAAAGAAAATATCATAAAATATTTATATTTGAGATACATTGCCAAAAAAGACAACAAAATTTAATGAGACTGGTATTGGTAAATATATGGCTATGAAATGAAAAATATTATTCTAAACCTATAATCTATTGATATAGACATAATATTTGATAGATTTCCACTGAATTTATAATTTAAAATCCTTTAATGTTTGGTCTTACATACATTATAAAGTGAATCATTATTTTTGTTAGAGCAAGATACTATAGCATATACCAAATAATTTTATTACAGGTTTGAATTAACAGATAATTTTATATAGTTTGCTTCATAGTAGCTAATATTTTCAAGATCTAGAGATGTGTGGTAATTTTTTCACCAAAAATGTTGTGTAGGGCCACTTTTACATCTGAATTTCTAAAGCTATAAACCACAGGATTCAGGCTGGGAGGTAACAGAGAGTAGAACACTGACATAAAGCGGTTCAGTGATGATGGGGATTTTGCTGTTGATCCTAAATATGCAACAAATCCAGAAGAGAGAAATAAGGTCACCACGGTAAGATGGGGTGTACAGGTTGAGAAAATTTTAAACCTTCCTTGTATAGAAGGAATTCTTAGGATTATAGTGAAAATGCGAACATAGGAAATAACCATCAATATAAAACATGCAAAGGTGAAACAACAGCTAGTAATAATAAACACATATTCTAGAATTTGGTCTCCAAAACAAGCAAGTCTAAGAAGTGATGGGATATCACAGAAGAATTGATACACTATATTTGGACCACAGAAATGGACAGAGAATGTTCCTGTGGCATGAACGGACCCATAGATAAATCCACTGAGCCATGCTACTGCCACCATCTGAACACAGGCATCTTTATTCATTATGGCCTCATAGTGCAGAGGGAAGCAAATGGCAGCATAGCGGTCATAGGACATCACCAAAAGCAGGGCAAATTCAGTGCCTGCCAAAAATATAACACAGAAAACTTGTAAAACACATCCCAGGAAGGATATGGAATGAGTGTTAGTCACAGAGTTCATGATGGATTTGGGAACAGTGACAGAAATATAGCAGATATCAATCAGGGACAAATTCTTCAGAAAGAAATACATAGGGGACTGGAGATGCTGGTCTATGGTAGTAATGGTGATAATGAGCAAGTTTCCAACTAGTGCTCCCAGGTAAAACAAGAAGAAAAGTGTGGCACACAATGTCTGCAGCACTCGTTCATCTGGGTATCCCATGAGCAAGAATTCCATATATTTGGTTGTGTTGGTTATTGTGTCGGTCATTGTGGTTCTTGTCTGGGGAGATAGAAGGGAAACTATTATTGCTTTACTTACTTATGTCTCCCTCTTCTAATTTTGTGATTTTTTTTAAAAATTTAAGTAATTATTGATTTGTTTTATTCAATTCTCATTGATGTTTTTGCAATATATTATTGAGAGAATGACATCTTGTAAACTGGAAAGTTATCAATTATGTACAGTATGATTTATAAAAAGGTTTTAAAAACAGTTTACCTTTTATAAAGAGGTATTAAAAACAGTTGCAAAATGTGGGACAATGTTATCAAATGATATCATGAACTTTATATAATAAATAGAAATAAATAATCCAATCAGGTTATACAAAAAGGAATATATTGACTTTAATAAAGTGTTTAAAGTAGTAGGATTTTTAGCATTGAAAAGTTTGATATCAATTATACTTACAAATCTGCTTTACTCTCCAGAAGAATGTTTTATAAGATGAAAGGGCATGTGGAAAAATTCAGCTATTTTTTTTCCTTATTTGACTCTATTGTGTAGTACAGATAAGCAAGAAAATATAAATGAGCAGAGGAAAAGATTCTTTTTACAAGATAAATGTGGGATAATAACAGGGATGAGAAGGGAGGTACATGAGAGGAAAATGGGGTAAACATGACCGAAGAAAAATGATACACATCTAGGAATGTATTATTAACTCATTACTTCTCTAAAACAAAAGAAGTACATTTAATTGTTATCCTAGCATGTTAGATATGCTAACACAGTTTTTCAAGAAATAATACTTATAGGTTTTTAATTTTGTAAAAATAAAAACTTACAGATAAAATAAAAATTCATAATTAAATATGGGAAGGTAGATATTACAAAGGTAATGATATCAAGATAGATTATATAAATAAATAAATCAGCCTGAAAATTTGAGTTCATTACTTGTAAGCACCCTGTTAATTGTCATGGGAAATAATAACAAAAGTAATGGGCTGATGTATATAGCGTCTCAATAAGGAAAATTCCTCACCTAGAATCTACATACATCAATTATCCCCTTAAAGTTAAGGCCATCTTAACAATTCTTCAGATAAATAAAAGTTGATGATATTTGTGAGGAGCTATAATAATTATTACTGATTGTTGACTGGATCTAGATTCACCCATGAGCCTCTGTAGCATACCTGTGAGGGGGTTTCTACATTTGCTTAATTGAAATGGGAAGATCTACCCTAAGAGTGGACAGCACCATTTAATGAGGATAGGTTTCAGAGTGTGTAAAAAGAAAGATACCTGAATATCAACATTCATCACCTTTCCCTTCCTGCCTGCAGATACAATGTAACTAGTAGCTTCCAACTACCTGCTCCTGCTACCATCACTCCCTTGTCATAATGGACAATAATCTTGAATTAGGAACCAAAATAAAACTTTTTACCTTTTGCATTCCAAAAGATAAAAAATAAAAGTAAACATTAATGATAAAAAATATTTTTAGGAATTAAAAGCTCAACACATTTTTCTAATATTAGAAACATCACAGTCTTCAAACATATTTAAAGATTAAAAATGGAATATTAAAGGTTATCCATAAAAATGAAGGCAACAGGCTTGCTACACATTGGGGCAAATATAAAGACTTTTAGATTTGCTATTTCATTTCCGTACAAACCTAATTTTATTATACAAACTTGTTAAAACTATTCTAGACTAATATCTAAGAAAATTGAAATGTGTGATAATGATTTTTAAAATATCAATGAATATTGCTATAATGAAACATGTTTTTATATTATGTAAAATGACATGTCATTGAATATAACCTTTGATATGTTAGAGTCACATTGCAAATCATGAAATCATCACATCAAATTAAAGTTGGTAAGGAAAATATATGGATAAAATGAAATATGAATACTTATATTTATAAAAAGAAAGATACAGTAGGGGCTATTAAAGGACACATTGGTCAAACAGAAAACGTAATGAAGAATTTTAGATAAAAGTTCAAACATGAATACTTACATCTAAATGAATGCTATTCTAGCATTTATTTGTGTATACACTTCATTTTAACCATCTATTTATCCTTTGATGAACAATTGAGAGCATAGATGTCTGTATCGTACTGACTCAAGGTACTTATGGTGAGAGTGTGTAAAAATTGTATCACCATACACGTGAATTTAAAATACTTTGCACCAAATTTAAAAATCTCTATACATAAGGAAAAATACTGCACTTCTTTAGCAATATGTAGACTATAAGACAATTGCTGAAGTAGAGATAATAACGACTTACTCAAGATTCAAAGTTGGAAGGAATAGAATGGTGTTGGTCTCAGTATACAAAGCTACAGTTGAACAAGCAGAAGAAATATATGTTTTGGCATTTATGGATACGCCTTACTCAATATTTCCATACTGAATACATGTATTACAAAATAATATGTACTTAGATTACATATGATTATAATTCTATAAAACATTTAAATATAAAATGAATTAATAAATAAATAACTGAACACTTTAACAAAAAAGATTAAAGTTAGTAAGCTTTATAAAATACCTAATTAAGTGCTAAGACAGATGTCACAAATGGATGGGTAAGCAGAAAACTGATATAACCATAATAATATAACATAAATATCATCAAACATGGGAACAAAGAGAAAAAAGAAAATAATGTACAACTAAATTCATAAGCATCTGAAGTTTATAGTAACAAATTCAATGTTGAAGCAAAATTTGAAACAAAACACACAAACCTGGAGTCAGAAATACATCTGTAACTATAATAAGAAACGGCATACTTTTTTATCAGTGACTGATAGAATAAATAGAAAATATAAGTAAATGTATTAGAAGTCTTAAAATATTATAAACAAGTTTACAAGTTATACATATAGACCAGCACACACATTTATTTCTTTTGATGTTTATGTGGATCACTAATGACTATGAACAAATTAACAAACCACACAAAAAAATTACTTTAAAAACCTCAAACTATACAATCAGATTTTAATTAAATTAAGAATAAGTATAACTACATGAAAATTATAAGATATTAAATTTAAGGATTTTTATCTAAGACAGTCACAGATAATTTGAACTAAATTATATGGAAATAAACAGAGGTAATTTTGTGTGATCTCCATAACCAAAACAGTATTATATGTAATTTTATTGTTCCATATTTAATATTAAAAAAGAAATGTCAAAATTCAGTTACCAAAACTGAATTCTAAATATGCATTTAAAAAGACTACATTAACTCATAAAAGTCTATAAGAAAATTATAAAGAATTAATATTATTTCTTAAAAATGAAAACAGCAACAGAAACAATGCATGCATACTACAAAGACTATTGAAAAAATTAACAATGAAAATGTTTTAAGTAACTTCGTTTTAAATAAATATTCAAGTCAAAATAATAACAATAATGAAAAATAATAATTTATGTGCAGTGAATAAGTCTCAATCAGACCACAATAATCAAAATAAATAAGAAATGGAAATTATAAATGTTTATTAAATAGGAATTTTTAATGTTCAGAAAAGAACGAGTAAATTCTAGTCTAGAAAATATTAATTTTTAACTCAGAAAATAGGTTATCTCATCTCAAAAATGTATGATTATCAAATATTTGCATAAATGTTAGAACAAATTAAAAACTACACATTGGTGAGAAGATTAGATAAACCTAGCAGTTTTCTAAACCACCTGGAGACTGATGTGCCATGAGAACATCTGGAGTATGATAGTAGAGATTCAGAGATCAGGCAAAGCCTGGGAATACTGGACTTTAGATCTGTAATAAACAAGACAGCTAACATGGAGCACTGTAGATGTGGCAGGGAAGGACAAGGTTCCTCAAAGTTGGGCTGGAAGCAAACAGAAAAATTGGGTTTCTTCTAGTGGACAGTTACAGAAGGTACTATGACAGTCACCTGTCTTAAGAGTTCTACTGCCTTAGCTCTTTGATGTGGGTGATCAGAAGCCCCTGCACTTTGAGATCTTCTGTTTCCTGTGGTCCCTCCTTTTCAGCAACCAAGAGTGCAAACACCTTAGAACTAGAGTAAGCCCTGAAAACAAACTGCAACTTGAATATATGTTTAAGGACACAAGTCTACCTGATTGAAAAAGTATTGCTGGGTGTATGAGAGTTTTAGTATATGAGACAGAAGTAGATGTAAGAAATATTTTATATACACAATGCATGATCACTTTAATTACAAATAAAAGCTATCATAATAACAATAGACTTCTTACTTAATACATAATATGATGTTGCTGACTATCTTGGATGATTTTTGCCCCTCTTTTCAAGCTTTCTCAGTTGCATGGAAGAAATGAATTAACACTAGTTCCAGGTACTACAGCAGAACCTTCATGAGTCTCCGATCCCAAGGATGGCATACATGTGAAGGTTGGGAAATGGCTTTTGTAATTCAAAATGTAATCCATCAAGGCAATCTTTATCTGATGTTTGTATCAAGTTGGCATTTCTCAAAGATACTTCTTGAAGCAGAAAAAAAATTAACGAGGTGAGAAGAAAAAAGTTTTGGCTCTTGGTACTGAACGAGCAGCATGATCAGGAGACAATTAGGACTATGGATGGGCTTGGCCAGAAAGTGGCATTAAACAAGAGTTCTTCACATGAAACTTGAAGAAATTGCAGTGCATCTTTATTGTCTTCTCATTTGCTTTTGGAAAATATTGTTTGGGGAATTCAAAACTTGTGTTTTGCTTTTGAAAAGCTGCAAAGGATCTGTGTTTCTAATGTTTCCTCCAGAGGCCTATCTTTTAAAGTTATTATACAGAATAAAAACACATAAAAACTCAAGGCATGAACTAGAATTGTAGCTCATAGTAGAATATTTGACTAATATGTTTAGTAATCTGGGTTCAATTCTCAGCACTGCCAAACCAAATATTAATAAATGAATAAACAAATAACAAATATGGAGTAAAAATGTGTGAATGAAATAAAATTGAAGACTATTTTTAGTAACCCTGCAATTGATATTTTCTACCATTGGAAATGTTCCAGGATTGTTTGATTCCAGTTTTGTTTGTTAAGTGAAGATTTTGGGCTTTATGATTGCTAAAAAACTTGTATTTCTAAGAAAGGCTTACTGTTCTATGCTCACAATAATTGATCAGACTTCATGTTGATACTGAGTGATTTAGATTTTATGTTCAGTCTTATTTAGACCCTAGATTACTTTAGCTTAGTACTGCTATCACTGCCATAGCAGACTTTTAAGAATAGATTTAAAAGCCTAAGACTATTTACCTTCACTCCATGAGCATTGGAAAAGATGCATCAGTTATCTGCATTTGTTCTAAGCTGTATTTATTATTCTGTATGCAAGATAGGTAATGATTTATCATTTTTAATATGACTTTTGTATGTAAGTGTGTTTAATGATTCTCCATTTTAAATGTGATTAAATGTGGCCCTGTGATCATATTCAAAATCTGAGTGAAAATAACTGCGTTTTGAAACTTACCAGCTGAACAGTCATTCCTAGAGATAACTGGATTAGACATCAGTATTAGAAGCAGACAAAGATTTTGAGCTCTTCCAATGTGATTTACAGACATATCCTGGCAAAGTTTGGGGTGAAAGTGGATGTCTTGAAAGATTCTAGCCCAATAAAAGGATGTTTATCTAGGTAAAAACACTAATTACTCTGATTTGATCTAAATTAATACAAACACATCAAAGAAAATTTAGATTTTTGTGTAAATCTGCTCTCCTACAAACATATGAAACCTTATACTTCAGACTCACCTGTTATAATTCAAAATGCAGGGTTTAATTTTTTCCTTAGGAGCTCTTCTACTGTTCAATGTGTTGGGAAGGACTTAAGTGAATTTCATCTTATCTAAAGGACTTGCCTTTTTTAATGAGGTAGGAATGATATTCAACTGGTTATACTTCATCCCCTGGGAAAATCATGGATTGAAGGAGAAACACAATTGTTGTAGGAGAAACACATGATTGTGGATCTTTATGGAGCCTTATTCACCCAGGATATTATAATCTACTCATGCTCTGGCTTTTCCCATGGCGTGACACTGAAAGTTATACTTGGCCTCCCAACACACCAGATGGTTCCCAGTACACCTGGCCCACTGCCCTACTGAAGGCAGACCTAACAGAGTTATACCAGGATTCTCAACAGAGACTCTAAAAGCCACAAGATCCTGGACAGATGTCATTCAGACCCTAAAAGAACATAAATGCCAATCCAGGATACTATTCCCAGCAAAATTCTCAACCATCGTAGATGAAGAAACCAAGACATTCCATGAAAAAAACAAATTCAAATAATATCTTTCTACTAATCCAGCCCTACAGAGGATCCTAGAAGGAAATCTCCAACAAAAGGATGTTATCAACACCCAAGAAAACAAAGAAATTAAATATTTCACAACAAACCCAAAAGAGTCATACACACATAATACCACTTCAAGCAACAAAAACAACAGGAACTAACAATCATCTGTCTTTAATATCTCTCAGCATCAATGGATTCAGTTCCACAATAAAAAGACACAGGCTAACAAACTGGATACTTAAACAGGACACAACATTTTGTTGAATACAGGAAACACATGTCAGTGACAAAAACAGACACTACCTCAGAGTAAAAGTCTGGAAAAAACTTTTCCAAGCAGTTGGTCAAAAGAAACATCTGGACTTGCCATTCTAATATCCAATAAAATAGACTTTCAACCAAAACATATCAAACGAGATGGGGAAGGACATTTCATATTCATCAAAGGAAAAATCCAACAAAAGGAAGTCTCAATTCTGAACATCTATGCCCCAAATGCAAGGATAACTACATTCATAAAAGAAATGTCACTAAAGCTAAAAAAAAAAAAGAAACACACATTGAACCTCACACAATAATAGTGGGAGAATTCAACACCCCACTCTCACTAATGGACAGGTCATTGAAACAGAAACTAAATAGAGATATAGTGAAACTAACACAAGTAATAAACCAAATGGATTTAACAGATATCTAGAGAGCATTTCACCCCAAAACAATAGAATATACCTTCTTCTCAGCACCTCATGGTATCTTCTCCAAAACTGACCATATAATTGGACACAAAACAAGCCTCAACAGATACAAGAAGATTGAAATAATCTGCATATCAGATTACCACAGACTAAGAGTAAACTTAAATAACGACCAAAAAAAAAAAAATGACAACAATCCCACGTATTCATGGAAACTGAACAGCTCTCTGCTCAATGATAACTTGGTCAGGAAAGAAATAAAAAAAGAAATCAAAGACTTTATAGAATTCAATGAAAATGAAGACACAGTACACCCAAACTTATTGAACACAATGAAAGCAATGTTAAGAGGAAAATTTATAGCACTAAGTGCCTTCATAAAGAAGTTGGAGAGATACTATATAAACAATGTAACAGCACTTCTGAAATCTCTAGAACAGAAAGAAGCAAACACACCCAAGGGGAGTATATGGCAGGAAACAGTAAAACTCAGGGCTGAAATCAACCAGTTAGAAATACAAACTACAATACAAGAATCAACAAAACCAAGAGCTGGTTCTTTGAGAAAATCAACAAGATAGATAAACCCTTAGCCAAACTGAAGAACACAGAAAGTGTATCCTAATTTTAAAAAATCAGAAATGAAAAGGGAGACATAACAACAGAAATGAGGAAACTAAAAAAAAAAAAAAAAAATCACCAGGACCTACTACAAAAGCCTATACTCTACAAAAGCTAGATGTTACTTCTGGAAAAGCTAGATGAAATGGATGATTTTCTAAACAGATACCACGTAACAAAGTTAAATCAAGATCTGTTAAACTATTTAAACAGTCCCATAAACCTCAAGGAAACAGAAATAGTCATTAAAAACCTCCCAGCCAACAAAAGCCCAGGACCAGATGGTTTTAGAGCAGAAATCTATCAGACCTTCAAAGAAGACCTAATACATTGGTCAATCTATTTGGTCAATACATGTCTCAATCTATTCCACAAAACAGAAACAGAAGGAATACTACTTAATTCATTCTATGAAGCCAGTTATGCTGATACTTAAGCCACACAAAGACCCAACAAAGAAAGAGAACTTCAGACCAATTTTGCTTATGAATATTAATGCAAAAATACTCAATAAAATTCTTGCAAACCAAAACCAAGAACACATCAAAGTTATAATTCATTACAATCAAGTAGGTTCATTTCAGGGATGCAGGAATGGTTCAATATATGAAAATCCATCAAGGTATTATCCTATATAACCAAACTCAAGGGAAAAAAAGCCACATGATCATCTCATTAGGTGCTGAAAAAGCCTCCAACAAAATATAACACCCCTTCATGTTAAAGTATTGGAGAGATCAGGAATTCATGGCACATAACTAAACATAAAGAAAAGCAATATATAGCAAACCAACAGTCAACATCAAATTAAATGGAGGCAAATTAGAGACAATCCCACTGAAAGAGACAAAGCTGCCCACTCTCTCCCTATTTATTCAATACAGTACTTGAAGTTTTAGCTAGAGCAATTAGACAACAAAAGGAGATCAAGGGGACAAAAATTGGAAAGGAAAAGTCAAAGTATCACTATTTGCAGATATGACAGTATACATAAGCGACCCCCAAAATTCCACCAGAGAACTCCTACAGCTGATAAACAACTTCAGCAAAATGACAGGGTAAAAAATTAACTCAAACAAATGAGTAGCCTTCCTTTATACAAAGGATAAACAGGTTGAGAAAGAATATAGGAAACAACACCCTTTCCAATATCCACAAATAGTATAAAATATCTTGGTGTAACTCTTACCAAGCAAGTGAAAGATTTGTACAACAAAAACTACAAATCCCTATAAAGAAAAATCGATGAAGATATGAGAAATGGAAAGATCTCCCATGCTCATGGATTGGCAGAATAAACAGTGAAAATGGCCATCTTACCAAAAGCAGTCTACATATTCAGTGTAATCCCCATCAAAATTCCAACACAATTCTTCACAGACATGGAAAGAGCAATTCTCAAATTCATCTGGAAAGGCAAAAACCCAGAATAGTGAAAACAATTCTTAATAAAAGAATGGCTGGGGGAATCATCCCTGACCTCAAACTGTCCTACAAAGCAATAGTGATAAAACAAAACAAAACAAAATAAAACAAAACATCCACATGGTATTGGTACAGAGACAGACAGGTTGATCAATGGAATGGAATCCAAAGCCCAGAGGTAAAACCACACACCTATGGACACTTGATCTTTGACAAAGAAGCCAAAAACATACAGTGGGGAAAAAAAGTACCTTTCATAAATGGTGCCGGTCTAACTGGTAGTCTACATGTAGAAGAATGAAAATAGATCCACAATTTTAACCTTGCATAAAGCTCAAGTCCAAGTGGATCAAGGACCTCAATGTAAAACCAGATACATTGAATTTAACAGAAGCAAAAGTGGGAAAGAGCCTCGAATTCATTGGCACAGGAGGAAATTTCCTGAGCAGAACTCCAGTGGCTCAGGCTCTAAGATCAAGAACTGATAAATGGAACCTCATGAAACTTAAAAGCTTCTATAAGGCAAAAGACACCATCAATAAGACAAATCATCAACCTACAGATTGGGAAATATCTTCAATAACCCTATATCCAATAGAGGGCTAATATCCAAAATATATAAAGAACTCAAGAAGTTAACCATCAAAAACCATATAACCCAATTAAAATTGGGGTACAGAGCTAAACAGAGAGTTCATAATAGAAGCATCTTGAATGGCCAAGAAGCAAATAAAGAAACGTTCAAAGTTCTTAGTCATCAGAAACGCAAATCTAAAGAACCCGAGATTCTACCTCACACTAATCAGAATGGCTAAAATCAAAAACTCGTGACTGTACACACCACTGCTGGTGGGATTGCCAACTGGTACAACCACCCTGGAAATCAATCTGGTGGTTCCTTAGAAAACAGGAAATAGTTCTATCTGAAGACCCAGCTATATCACTCCTGGGCACACACCAAAAGTTGCCCCACCATACCACAAAGATTATGTGCTCTATCATGTTCATAGCAGCCTTATTTGTAATAGCCAGAAGCTGGAAAAACCCCAGATGTTCCTCAGCTGAAGAATGGATACAGAAAATGTGGTACATTTACACAATAGAATACTATTCAGCTATTAAAAATGAGGACATCATGAATTTTGCAGGCAAATGGATGGAACTAGAAAATATCATCTTGAGTGAGGCAACCCAGACCCAAAAGGACATGCATGGTGTGTACTCTCTGATAAGTGGATATTAGTCAGAAAGTACAGAATACCTAGGATACAAGAAGAAATGCCCAAGTGAGGATGCTTCAATCCTACTTAGTAGAGGGAACAAAATAATCATAGGAGGCAGAGGGAGAGAAGGACCTATGTGGAAGTGAGGAGAGCGAGGAGGGGAACAGGAGCAGGTATGGGGGGGGGGATAGGAGAGAAGCCCAGAGGGCCAGGAGAATGAATGGGAATATGCATCCTCAGGGGGTGGGAGGTGGGAGGACCCCCTATGTAGCAGGAATGGCAGGGGGCCTCTATGTAAACACGGGGCCAAGCAGCTACAAAAGCATCTCCTGCAGGAGGACCTAATTGAAGTCTGCCTGGGAGACCAAGAATTGCTAGTGCAAACAATTCCAGCCAAACAGTTACTGCTGTTTAGAAGAGCTGCTTTCTTGGGACCAATGGGGGTGTGGGTGGAGGGTATAAAAGGAGCTTGCAGCAGTGCTCAGATGAACTTGCTGCAGCGTTTCTCACCTGCTCTCAGAGTCTGTGTGGTTGACTCTGCACCAACTCACACCCAACCACTAAGGGCAGATAGGGTTGGGCGGAGAGCTGTCCAGGGCACAGGCAACATCTCTAGAAAATACCAAGGACTTGGGAGGTGAGAGACTTTCAGGACTCAATGGGGGTGACCTTAGCCAAAATACCTAACACTGGAGAGAGGGAACTCAAAGGGTCTGCCTTCAGTAGATTGACAGGGTCCCAAGTGGAGGGACTTGGTTACTAATCCACACTCAAAATTTCTGACCCAGAATTGTTCCAGTCTACAAGAACTACAGGGACAAAAATGGAGAAGAGACTGAAAGGCATAACTTGGGATTTAACTCATGGATGGGGGCACTAAGGCCTAACACTATTACTGATGCTATGATGTGATTACAGATAGGAGCCTGGCATGGCTGTCCTCTGAGATGCCCTACCAGCAGCTGATTGAGATAGATGCAGATACTTACACTCAACTATTGGAATGATATCGGGGACCCATAGGTTGAATTAGGGGAAGAATTGAAGAAGCTGAAGGGGAGAGTGACCCCGTAGGAAGCCCAGCAGTCTCAAGTAATCTAGACCCCAGGGAGGTTCCAGAGACTGAGCCACCCATCAGGAGCATACACTAACTGATCTGAAATCCCTGGCACATATATAGCAGGGGACTGCCTGGTCTGGCCTCAGTGGAAGAAGAGGCACTTAATCCTGAAGAGACTTGAGGCCCTTGAGAAGGGGGAGGTCTGGGGGGGGACACTCTCAGAGGCAAGGGGGAGGAGAAATGGGATGAGGAACTGTGGGAGGAGGGATGGGGACAATGCCTGGAATGTAAACAAATAAACTAATTATAATAAAAAAGAAATTCCACAACCATAAACTCTACTTAGGACCAATCAGAATAAAAGACCAATGAGTTAGAACTGTTCTGTCTAGGCAGTGAGGAGTTGGGGAACAAAAAGCTGGTGATAATGTAATAGAACAAAGGGGCCATGTCCCACTTCCAGCAAGCAGCAAAACCTGGCAGCTTTGGCCATGTGGCTCTGGCTTTAAAATCAAGACTAGAAGGGACTACTTGGACAGTTGATTCTGCTTAGCTGGAGCTAAGAAATTAGTGGTGATTAAGAAGAGACCAGTATGACTGAGATGAAATCTTCTGGGAGATGTTTTCTGAGAGCTGTGTTCCAAAGATAGACCTCTTGCCGTCCCCAGGACTTGGTAATGTTAAGAGTCACCCAGGTGGTACTGGTTTTGAAGGCATGAAGGGGTCATGGAGAGCAGCTGGTGAGAGGCCAGGGAGGGCCATTGGTGAAAGTACAGCCTCATTTGCAGTTGATGGCCCAGGACTAATCGGGTCCTGCAAAGAAGTTGAGGCTTGGCTCCATGAAGAGAGCCTATTGGTGAATTCTAGTTGCAGGGGAAGATACCAGCATACTGGAGATGTCAGTACCATGTGATAACCACCAAGAAGAACAGCAGCGGTAGAGTGGAATCAACCAGAGCCAAAATGCTTCAGAAAGAAAGGCCTAAGAAGTGACTCAAGTCTTTTGGAGGAGCCCAGAAGATCACAGGTGGATCTGAGACACTGGAACAAGAATCTGTAAAGGTAAAGTTGTCTTGGATACCCCGAGATATTAAGAGATGTCAGAGCTGTGGGATACCTGCTGAGAAAACCTGCTAACAGGGAGTGGAACCAACCCAAGAGAACCAAATTTGTTGTGGCTGAATGCCAGATCTGCCAACAGCAGTCAATAAAGATGAAAGAATGCTTTGACATCAGACATGGATATGATGAGTTTGGAATTTGCCCAGCTGTCTTTTGGTCTTGCTTTGGCCCAGAATTTCCATGCTATGAAGTTTTGGAATGGTAATGTGTATCCTGGGATGCTGGAGGTATATGATCTGGTGTTTTGTTTTGCTTGTTTTTTTTTTTTTTTTTTTTTTTTTTTTAATTTTATAGGGGATTACAGTTAAGTGATTGGATGATTCTCAGAAGAGACTTTGAACTTTGGACTTTTAACATTTTTGAGACTGTTATATACTATGGGACTTTTGCAGTTGGACTAAATGTATTTTGCATTATGCTATGGCTAGGTACGGCCCCCATAGACTCATGTGTTTGAAAAAACCTTTGGAGGCCAGGGAATGAAATGTGATGCTCTATATATACTTGGCCCAGGGATTGGCATTATTAGAAGGTATGGCCATGTTGAAGTAGGTATAGCCTTATTGGAGGAAGTGTGTCACAGTTGGGGTGGGCTTTGAGACCTTCCTCCTGGCTGCCTTCTGGTTAAGAAGTAGAACTCTCAGATCTTTCTCCTCTAACATGTCTGTCTGGATACCGCCATACTTCCTGCCTTGATGACAATGGATTGAACCCCTGAACCTGTAAGATAGCCCAAATTAAATGTTGTCCCTTATAAGTGTTGCTTTGGTCGAGGCAATGGAAACCCTAACTAAGATACCCCCCCCCC
>JADRCH010005977.1:0-23605 GCA_019843965.1 Rhynchomys soricoides
TTTTTTTTTTTTTACAGTAGGAGGATTACTTCTGGAATTGAATGGGCAAGGCAAGGCATGCCATTTAGCATGCTAAGGCATAGAATGTCACCTGTAATAAAGAATTTTCTAGCCCAAAGTTGTTTAGTGGGTAAGCAAAATGTAATTTGTTTTGTCCAAGAACAAGCTAATTTCTGAAATCCTGACTGAAGCAGAATCACTGGATCAAAGCTAAACCAGACTTCGTAATGATTTCCCATTGAGGGAAGGGGGAGAAAAACCATGCTGCTTTATTGTAGGCACGAAAGTCTGGGTGTTCTAGAAGAGTCTGGATAATTACAGGTTAAATTACACATCCTAATTTTGATATTTCAATTTGAAATTTCATTAATAAACAGCTCACATAGAATTTTTGATTTCTTTGGAAAAGTAGTCTTACTATAGAGAGAATTAAGTTTTTCTATAAGCTTTTCAATTAGTGTATATAAACACTAAATTTTTTAAAAAGATGGGCTTTTTTTTGGTTCTATCTTCACATTTTTATAGTTTTAGATACCTTGTTAAGATATTTCTGATCCAACCAGATGAAGGGAAAAGATTTTGTTTCTTCTAATTTAAATTTGGGTATTTTTTTATTATTACATTTGCATGTGGGGAGCTCCCACATGTGTACTTGTGTGCATGTATGTGTGTAGGTATGAGTTAAAGAATAAATAACAAGATTTGGTTCTCTCCTTCTAGCATGTAGTGCCCAGAGATCAAACTTGGGTTGTCAGACTTGGTAGCAGACATCTTTATCCACTGAGCCATCTTTCTGGCCTTAAGTGTATTTTAATGAATACATTCTTCTTAGTATGCACAGCAGACCACTGACTGATTTAGGCTGAGTAGAATGTTTCCTCTTTATGTTGTTCTACTGAATATCTTCCTGACTCCATCCTCCCCCACAAAAGAAGGAAAGAAGGAAGGAAGGAAGGAAGGGAAAAAGGAAGGAAGGCAGGCAGGCATATACTGTTAATGCTTTTGAATGTGTAATTTTTAATGCATAATTATAGCAATTTAAGAATTGATAAAACTTGTTTGACTTTCCAGATGGAACTGTTTGTCACAAATAGTCATGGGCACATGCTTATTGTCGTATTTGCTGAAGGAAGTATAAGAAAATAATTACTGTTTTCCATCCAGATTAGAGCTGCAATCCAGGGCATTCTGTTCCTTTCTACTTTTTCCCAGTCTGCCTTTTGGTATGTGTCTGGGGAGAGAGGGGAAGGGGATGGCTCACAACTGTTGCTAGTAACTGCTCTCCCCAAACCTCCTAGTTCTGGGTAAATCTTTATTAAACTTTATAGATTTTTATTGGCATGTTAAGTTTTTCAATCATTTTCTTAAACAAAACCCAATGTATTTATACTTAAAATTTTAGGAGGCTTTTGGTAGAACTTTTTGTTTTTCACAGTTGCTTTGACTACTATTTGTAACATCAACCTCTGTGTGATTTAGGTTCATGAGCTAATACAAATGTGTATAAGCTTTGTGTTAAAGGTAATATGTGTGCTTTAGGCAAAGATCCTTCCTATATCTACACAGGACGTGGAGACTTTTTCTGTTTAAAACATATAACATTAGATTAATAGGTTAAAACAAAATTTGAGACAAAAGACCCGAATTACCTTTTCAATTTTTCTATTGGTGTACTTTCTGCCTTTCACATAGTCACAACTTATTAATGTGTCTCATTATTTACTTTTTCTACGAAAATTAATAAATCATGTTTTTTGTACTGTGTGAAAGAACAGTGTTAACTATTTAAAGAGAGAATACCCATGTATTTAAACTGAGTCACCATAAGTAAAAACATCTGATTTCTTTTATCTCCAAACTAAATAGTACTTTATTTAACAGTATTCATGAAATCCAGTAGAGAACGCTTTAGTGAAGTGTCACTATCACACATTAAATACATACTCACATGGAAAAGTGACCAGTAGCACAATCATGCATAGGAATATTTTCTTTAAATAAACAACAGGTTTTATGTTCATGCATTTAGTTCTGACCACTAGAGATTTCATGATCTATCAGAGACTCATACCTGAATGAATTGAATTCTTCCTTTCTCAGAAAAAAATTGATTACCTATAGCTTTTCACCTACGGTGGGGCCTTGTGAAATGTTCCCCAGACCACTCTGCCATTTCATTGATGTCATCGCATGGGTATTGTTTAGGCAGTTGGGCATTGAGGTCTCAATGATGCAGAATATTTGCATACAACTTGGATGCCTGCCCTCAGGGTTATGTATGTGGCATGGCATCGTTCATCTCCTTATATATCTAGCTTTCTTCTAACTTTCTTCTCTGTGGAGGTGGGGGGTGGAGGCAGGGTTCACGTGCATACAGTGACTGGAAGTATACAGCATAGAGTGTCCTCCTTCAATACCTCTCCACAGTCTTAGTTTTTTGCTTGTTTGTTATTTTGGTTTGTTTGTTTGTTTTGTTTTTTTGTTTGTTTGTTTTAATTTTTTAATCCTTTTTTACTGTCCAGACTTTATCCCCTTCCTGGTCTGCCCCCCTGACCACTCCCCATCCCATACCTCCACCCCCCCTGTCTTCAAGATGATGTCACCACTCTCTCCCCTCCACCCCATCAGGCCTCCCCACTCCCTGGGGCCTCAAGTCTCTTGAGGGTTAGGTGCATCTTCTCTCACTGAGTGCAGACTAGTCAGTCCTCTGCTGTATATGTGTCAGGGGCTTCATATTAGCTGGTGTATGCTGCCTGGTTGGTGTCTCAGTGTCTAAGGGATCTTGGGGGTCCAGGTCAGTTGAGGCTGCTGGTCTTCCCGTGGGACCGCCCTCCTCCTCAGCTTCTCCCAGCTTTTCTCCAATTCAACTACAGGGGTCCCCAGCTTGCATTCATTGGTTAGGTGCTAATATCTGCATCTGACTCTTCGAGCTGCTTGTTTGGCCTCCCAGAGGGCAGCCATGCTAGGCTCCTGTCTACAAGCACACCACAGCATTAATAACAGTCTCAGGGCCCTGGGGCCTCCCCTTGAGCTGGATCCCAATTTGGGCCTGTCACTGGACCTCCTTTCTCTCATGCTCTTCTCCATTTTTGTCCCAGCAGTTCCTTCAGACATGAGCAATTCTGGGTCAGAGCCTTTGACTGTAGGAAGGCAACCCCCTCCCTCCACTTGATGCCTTGTCCTTCCACTGGAGGTGGACTCTACACGTTGCCCCTCCCCTCTGTATTTCCTCTTTTTCAACATTTCTTCTATTGATGAATTATATTATTGATGACTATAATGTTATCTATATGTAGATGATCTCAGGGCTATCTAAAGTATTACCAGTTGAGGACTTGTCCCTGGGGAGACCATTTATCCAGCTCTCTGCATTCCCTTTGCTTCTTTGCCCAGGATTGAGGCTTTGGGGGCTTTCTGCCTTCCATGTTAGCATGTTCATTGATGCCATCCTTTACTCAGTTCTGATTTAGGCAGCACTACTGCTTATGTGATTTTTACAGAGTTGTGGATGAGTAAATAGGTAAATAGATGGGTGTATTATAGCAAAAAATAAAACAAAAAAACTAATGACAAACCCATTATGTCACAGAATTATCTTTGTAAATTTGAAAACTACTCTACTAGCAAAGTTAGGAATTCAATACAATATTACTAATAAAAATCCACTGCATTGTATATTAGTTCTCCTGAAATTCTTCCATTCCATCCTCAATAGCTGCATATGACTTACTTGTAGATTTATTTTTTTATTTTATTTGTGTGTGTGTATGCATGCATGTGGGGGATGGGTAGGTGTATGTGTGCACTCACACCACATGTGAACAGGTGTCATGGAGGCTAGAAGTGTTTTTGGGATCCCATGTAAATATATGTTGCAGGTAGTTGTGAACTGCCTGCATGTGTCCTGAGAACCAAATTCATACTCTGAAAGAGCAGGAAGTTCTTAACTATGCCTGTCAAGCTACACACTCCTTAAGTTTTACACCTCATAGTTCTATGCAGTGGGACTGGGTGATGGCTTGATGGTTAAGAATACTTTCTTAAAATACTTATCCCACCCCTTGGGATTGCATAACAGGGACCGAATAACATTTATATAGATGTCAGCCTCTAGGGATAGTCAAAGACCAATTGGTAAAAACCTGTTCTTTTCTCTTCTCTTCAAGAAATAGCAGAAATTCTTTTAACAGTTTTGAATCTACAATAATTCATTTAAAACATTCATTTCTGGGGTTTTGTTATGTTTATATTAACCTCAGTCTGTATTCTCTTTCATTAAGTCTTACCATGCCAGCATATAGTAATGACTGGCTACTTTAAAACTACAGCTAGAAAGAGAAGATACAAACAATATCACCTGAGAGACAAAAATCATATTGCTAAGTCTAATCTTTAGTATGCCACCAGATACTTACAGATGTACCCACAGATCTGTCGGTTTATTATGGCAAATTTTGAAATGTAAAAATTCAAATAGTATGTTTTCTTCAATGAGAAGGCATCCGGAAAATATACCTGGACTTATTAAATTACCTGTTTTTGCACAATTCATCTTCTCACTAGGTCTATATTTAATAGTAGTAAAGGATTCTCACATTTATACCATCTATAAAGTTGAATGTGAAATGTTCGCTGAAAATCAGACTGTCACACATTCCTGTCATCAACTATGATTTTCAAGTATGTTCCTTAAGTATCATAAATATAACCTGAAAAAAAAAAGTTTTAAATGGCAATTCTGATGCCCTATCCAGACATTATAAATTGAAGTATGTGAGAATTGTTTGAAGTGTCTATACTATAGCAAGATTTCTAGAAGATGTTGATGTACACTAAAGTTTGAACACTATTGCCCTAACCATATCCACTTGATGACATAACAAAGTTATCCGCAGCCAGTATCTGATATTTCTGTGTTATTTATGTTTCTTTACTCACTACATACATAGTCTTTGATATTTATGGTTATTTACTCATCACATGGCATTGTAGTAGTATATGTTAGCAGGGAATGTTATAAAATCCACCTAGTCAAGTAGCAAGTCTGTGACTATAAATAAAATTATTCCGCTGTTAATAAGAGTATGCCTATTTAAATAAGTGAAAGTACTACAATACAAGATTTTTCATTGACTCACTGTATATTAGCAATTATTGAGATTTAGTTATGGATTCTATTAGTATTAAAAGTCAAATCCTTTATCAATAACTTTTTAATATCATTTACCAATGAAGTTCAAGAGTGAGCATGAATTTCATCAAGAACTCTTAATTGTTTATGATACAGGTTTTTAGTTTATAAAAATTAGCAGACTTTGAAGGACATTTTGGACTTTTATGTTATCTTCAAAGTATAAAAATGAAGGAAGGCAAGTATCTTCACCACTATACCACCAACACATAAACAATAAAGAAAATATTTTTCATGGGGAGTTAGGATTTCATTGTTAAGAATATATTTAAAGGCTGAACACGATGCTACATACCTGCAACTCAGCTGAGGCAAAGGACTGTACCTTAAGGTCTGGTTGGCCCACACAGTGTGTTCCAAGCTAGCCCAAGCTACATAGCAAAACCTTGTCAAGAAAAAAATAGACTATTTACAAGTTAAACTTAAATATTGAAAGAAAGTAGGTGCTACCTAAACATTATTATTTTGCAACTGGCTAGTTCCTAAACCATAATCTGAAATAGAAACCCTAATTTCTACCATACTTTTTCAAGAAATTAATTGATTAATTAAATTAAGAGCTTATAATTAACAAAAATCTGAAATAGCACCATAAAATAGTTATATAAAATTATCTCAGATTTTTAATGTCATCTTTTTAGCACTGATAAAGGTTTATGTAAACACATTCGCAGGTGCAGATGGTTCTTATCTTTATTCTACTATTACATGTGATTGAAAATGACAAAGGTGTTTTCTTACAACCTCTCTTCTGTTTGGATTTTCTAGTGTCTTAATGTATGTTGTCTTGGTTTATTCAGAGTTAGGTTTTATTCTTTTGCTTTATGCTTTCTGTACCTTTCATATATGGCTATAAGAATTTGCACTCAGCTCTTGCCCTCGTTTCTGACTTTCCAATAATTGGCTTTTACTCTGTAAAGGTCAGAGCATTTCAGCATTCTTCCTTTCCTTCACTAGCCAATGCTTTCATGGTTGAATTACTGCAAATTTCGTATTATTTCATCTCTGCTTCACAACTATTGATTATAAGTGTATATGCTCTCCTATCATCTCTGTAAATCTGTTTGATACAATCAAAACTGTAAGGCTGTAAGTTGAACTGGGAAATACAAACAGAAAATGATTACTTTTCTTGAATATCCGTTGTATACTAGATTACATATATCTTCTCATTGGGTTATGTTTTATTCTTATATATATTGAAGCGCAGAAAGGTTATTTTCATTAAATTCAAAAAACAAATGGGCAGTAAAGCCAAATTTCAAATCTAGATTCATTTATTTATTTATTCATTTATGCATTCATTTATTTTTGTGTTCCACTAATATTTTTTGAGGATATGCCACGTTACCCACTGTGCCATGTGATGCAACACATCCAAGCACTCTTCTCTTGAAATCTATGAAGTAGCATTGTCTTCACATACAATGAGGTTTTGACTGTACCAGTCATTTTAAAATAAGAAAATAACTCAAAATAGATTATAGCATTGTATGGAAAATGCATTACTTACAGATGTAAAACAGATCTTGTAGATGACATATTTAAGAATGCCCTACTGAAGCCGGGCAGTGGTGTCGCACGCCTTTAATCCCAGCACTTGGGAGGCAGAGGCAGGCAGATCTCTGATTTTCAGGCCAGCCTGGTCTACAGAGTGAGTTCCAGGACAGCCAGAGCTACACAGAGAAACCCTGTTTCGAAAAAACAAAAAAGAATGCCCTACTGTACATGGGATGGATCCCAGGTGGAACAGTCTCTGCATGGCCTTTCCTTCAGTCTCTGCTCCACACTTTGTTTCCATATTTGCTCCCATGAGTATTTTATTCCCCTTACTAAGAAGGACTGAAGCACCCACCTGGAGTAACTGGGACCAGCGGGATCCAGGGAAGCAGGAACCCTGCCTGACCAGTGGGACAGGATACTTCCAATCTGAGCAGATGCTCTGAGCAGACCTTGGGCGCTAATCCATAGCCAGTCCCACAACACCCAGAGGGAGATAGACTCCCAGGTGCTCTAACACGCACAGGTTCACAGGATCACGAGATCCCAGGATCCCAGGAGCTTGGTCACACCAGGATCTCAGGATCCCATAGGCAGCTTGACTCCCAGGAGCTCTGACACACTCAGGATCACATGGTCACAAAGACAGCTGGACTCTGAGGAGTTCTGACACAACCAGGATCACAGGAAGAACAGGCTCCAGTCATATATAGGGAGGGAAGGTAGCACTAGAGATAACCAGATGGAGAAAGACAAGCATAAGAACATCAGCAACAGAAACCAAGGTTACTTAGCGTCATCAGAATCCAATT
This sequence comes from Rhynchomys soricoides, assembly GCA_019843965.1. NCBI lineage: Eukaryota > Metazoa > Chordata > Mammalia > Rodentia > Muridae > Rhynchomys > Rhynchomys soricoides. The sequence continues at coordinate 7,504 of JADRCH010005977.1, forward strand.
CTTCCACCATAGCAAGTCCTGGATACACCATTAACACTGGAAAAGCAAGAATCAGATCTAAAATCACTTCTCATGATGATGATAGAGGACTTTAAGAAGGACATAAATAACTCCCTTAAATAAATACAGGAGAAAACAGGTAAACAGGTAGAAGCCCTTAAAGAGGAAACACAAAAATCCTTTATAGAATTACAGGAAAACACAGTCAAACAGGCAAAGGAAATTAATAAAACCATCCAGGATCTAAAATTGGAAAGAGAAACACAAGAGAAATCACAAAGGGAGACAACCCTGGTGATAGAAAACCTAGGAAAGAGATCAGGAGTCGTAGATGCAAGCATCATCAACAGAATATAAGAGATAGAAGAGAGAATCTCAGGTGCAGAAGATACCATAGAAAACATTGACACAACAGTCAAAGAAAATGCAAAAAGCAAAATGGTCCTACCCCAAAACATCCAGGATATCCAGGAGACAATGAGAAGACCAAACCTAACGATAATAGGTATAGAAGAGAGTGAAGATTCTCAACTTAAAGAGCCAGTAAATATCTTCAATAAAATTATAGAAGAAAACTTCCATAACTAAGGAAAGAAATGCCCATGGATATATAAGAAGCCTACAGAACTCCAAATAGACTGGACCAGAAAATTAATTCCTCCTGTCACATAATAATCAAAATACCAAATACACTAAACAAAGAATATTAAAAGCAGTAAGGGGAAAAGGTCAAGTAACAATATAAACGCAGACCTATCAGAATTACACAAGACTTCTCACCAGAGACTCTAAAAGCCAGAAGATCCTGGGCAGGATGTCATACAGTCCTGAAGAGAACACAAATACCAGCCCAGGCTGCTAGACCCAACAAAAGTCTCAATTACCATAGATGGATAAATCAAGATATTCCTTGACAAACCCAAATTCACTCAATATCTTTCCACAAATCCAGCCCTACAAAAGATAATAGATGGAAAACACCAACACAAGGAGGGAAACTACACCCTAGAAAAAACAAGAAAGTAATCTTTTAACAAACCCAAAAGAAGATAGCCACACAAACATAACACCATCTCTAACAACAAAAATAACAGTAACAATCACTTTTCCTTAATATCTCTTAACATCAGTGGACTCAATTCCCCAATAAAAAGCCATGGACTAACAGACTAGATACATAAACAAGACCCAGCATTTTACTGCATACAGGAAATGCACCTCAGTGACAAAAACAGACACTATCTCAGAGTAAAAGGTTATAAAACAATTTTCCAAGCAAATGATCCCAAGAAACAAGCTGGAGTAACCATTCTAATATCGAATAAAATCTACTTTCAACCAAAAGTTATCAAAAAAAGAAGGAAGGACACTTCATACTAGTCAAAGGAAAAAATCTACCAAGAAGAACTCTCAATTCTGAACATCTTTGCTCCAAATGCAAGGGTACCCACATTCATAAAAGACACTTTACTAAAGCTCAAAGGGTACATCACACCCCAGACAATAGTAGTAGGAGACTTCAACACCCCAATCTCAGCAATTGACAGATCATGGAAACAGAAACTAAACAGAGACACAGTGAAACTAACAGAAGTTATGAACCAAATGGATTTAACAGACACTTATAGAACATTTCATCCTAAAGCAAATGAATATACCTTCTTCTCAGCACCTCATGGTATCTTCTCCAAAATTGACCATATAATTGATCACAAAACAGGCCTCAACCGATAGAAGAAGATTGACATAACCCCATGAAACCTATCATATGACCACAGACTAAGGCTGGTCTTAAATACCAGCAAAAACAATGGAAAGCACACTTACACATGGAAGCTGAACAACACTTAACTCAATGATAACTTGGTCAAGGAAGAAATAAAGAAATTAAAGACTTTTCAGAATTTAATGAAATGAAGGCACATCATACCAAAACTTATGGGACACAATTAAATCAGTGGTAAGAGGAAAACTCATAGCTCTAAGTGCATCCAAAAAGAAACTGGAGAGAATATACACTAGCAGCTTGACAGCACATCTGAAAGCTCTAGAACAAAAAGAAGCAAATATACCCAAGAGGAGTAGAAGGCAGGAAATAATCAAACTCAGGGCTGTAATCAACCAAATAGAAACAAAAAGAACTATACAAAGAATCAGCCAAGCTAGGAGCTGGTTCTTTGAGAAAATCAACAAGATAGATAAACCCTTAGCCAGACTAACCAGAGGGTGCAGAGACAGTATCCAAATTAATAAAATCAGAAATGAGAAGGGAAACATAAGAATGGAAACCGAGGAAATTCAAAAAAATCATCAGATCCTACTACAAAAGCTTATACTCAACTTGGAAAATCTGGATGAAATGGACAATTTTTTAGACTGATACCAGGTGCCAAAGTTAAATCAGGATCAGATAAACCATGCAAACAGTCCCATAACCCCTAAAGAAATAGAAACAGTCATTAAAAGTCTCCCAACCAAAAAAAAAGCCCAGGACCAGATAGGTTTAGTGCAGAATTCTATCAGACCTTTAAAGAAGATCTAATACTAATACTCTTCAAACTATTCCACGAAATAGAAACAGAAGCAACACTACCCAATTCATTCTGTGAAGCCACAATTACACTTATACTTAAACCACACAAAGACCAAACAAAGAAAGAGAACTTCAGACCAATTTTTCTTATGAACATTGATGCAAAAATGCTCAATAAAATTCCCACAAACCGAATCCAAGAACACATCAAAACAATCATTCACCATGATTAAGTAAGCTTCATCCCAGGGATGCAGAGGTGGTTCAATATAAGGACATCCATCAACATAATTCAATACATTAACAAACTCAAGGAAAAAAAAACATGATCATTTCATTAGATGCTGAAAAAAATGGCAAATTCAGCATCCCTTCATGTTAAAAGTCTTGGAAAGATCAGGAATTCAAGGCCCATACCTAAACATAGTAAAAGTAGTATACAGCAAATCAGTAGCCAACATCAAATTAAATGGAGAGAAACTTGATGCAATCACACTAAAATCAGGGACTAGACAAGGCTATCCACTCTCTCCTTATCTTTTCAATATGGTAATTGAAGTTCTAGCTAGAGCAATTAGACAACAAAAGGAGGTCAAAGGGATACAAATTGGAAAGGAAGAAGTCAAAATATCACTATTTGCAGATGATATGATAGTATACTTAAGTGACCTGAAAAATTCAACCAGAGAACTCCTACAGCTGATAAACAACTTCCGCAAAGTGGCTGGTTATTAAATTAACTCAAACACATCAGTAGCCTTCCTATACTCTAAGGATAAACAGGATGAGAAAGAAATTAGGGAACAGATACCCTTCACAATACTCACAAATAATATTACATATCTTGGTGTGACTCTAACCAAGCAAGTGAAAGATCTGTATGAGAACTTCAATCTCTGAAGTAAGAAATCGAAGATCTCAGAAGATGGAAAGATCTCCCATGCTCATGGATTGGCAGGATTAATATACTAAAAATTGCCATCTTGCCGAAAGCAATCTACAGATTCAATGCAATCCCCATCACAATTCCAAATCAATTCTTCATAGAGTTAGAAAGAGCAATTCTCAAATTCATTTGGAATAACAAAAAAGCCAGGATAGCAAAAATTTTTCTCAACAATAAAAGAACTTCTGAGGGAATCAGCCTCCCTGACATCAAGCTGTATTACAAATTGTATAGTATTGGTACAGAGACAGGCAGGAAAATCAATGGAATAGAATTGAAGACCCAGAAATGAACCCACACACCTGTGATCACTTGATCTTTGACAAAGGAGCTAAAACCATCCAGTGGAAAAAAAGACAGCATTTTTAGCAAATGGTACTGGCTCAACTGGCAGGCAACATGCAGAAGAGTGCAAATTGATCCATTTCTATCTCCCTGTACAAAGCTCAAATCCAAGTGGATCAAGGACCTCCACATAAAGCCATATACAGTGAAACTTATAAAGGAGAAAGTTGGGAGAAGCCTTGAACACATAGGCACAAGGGAAAAGTTCCTGAACAGAACACCAATGGCTTATGCCCTAAAATCAACAATACACAAATGGGGCCTTTGCAAAGCTTCTGTAAGGTAAAGGACACTGTCAATATTATAAAATGGCAACTAACAGTTTGGGAAAAGATCTTTACCAATCCTACATCTGATAGAGGGCTAATATCCCTGGGAGCTCTGGGGGTAATCTGGTTGGTTGATAACTTTTGTTCTTCCCATGGGGTTGCAAACTCCTTCGTCTCCTTCATTTATTTTACAAAGCATTTAATATCCAGTATATTCAAAGAACTCAAGAAGTTAGACTCCAGAGAATCAAATAACCCTATTAAAAATGGGGTACAGAGCTAAACAGTGAACTTCTCAGAGGAATATCAAATGCCCGAGAAGCACCTAAAGAAATGTTCAACGTCCTTATTCATCAGGGAAATGGAAATCAAAACAACCATGAGATTCTACCTTATACCACTCAGAATGGCTAAGATCAAAAACTCAGGTGACAGCAGATGCTGATGAGGATGCAGAGAAAGAGGAACACTCCTCCATTGTTGGTGGGATTGCAAGGTGGTACAACCACTCTGGAAATCAGTCTGGCAGCTCCTTAGAAAATTGGATGTAGTATCTCCCGAGGACCCAGCCATACCTCTCCTGAGCATATACCCAAAAGATTCTCCAACATATAACAAGGACACATACTCCACTATGTGCATAGCAGCCTAGTTTATAATAGCCAGAAGCTGGAAAGAACCCAGATGTCCTTCAACAGAGGAATGGATACAGAAAATGTGATACATCTTCACAAAGGAGTACTACTCAGCTATTAAAAACAATGACTTCATGAAATTCTTAGGCAAATGGATGGAACTAGAATATATCCTGAGTGAGGAAACCCAGTCACAAAAGAACACATGGTATGCACTCACTGATAAGTGGGTATTAGCCCAAAAGCTTGGAATACCTAAGATACAATTTACAGACCACATGAAGTTCAAGAAGATAGAAGACCAAAGTGTGTGTGCTTCCATCCTTCTTAGAAAGGGGAACAAAATATTCATGAGAGCAAATGTGGAGACAAAGTATAGAGCAGAGACTGAAGGAAAGGCCATCCAGAGACTGCCCAACCTGGGGATCCATCCCGTATACAGTCACCAAACCCAGACACTATTGTGGATGCCAAGAAGTACTTGCTGAAAGGAGCCTGATATAGCTGTCTCCTGAGACGCTCTGCCAGAGTCTGACAAATACAGAGGTGGATGCTCATAGCCAATCATTGAACTGAGTGTGGGGCCCCCAATGGAGAAGTTAGAGAAAGGACTGAAAGAATTGAAGTGGTTTGCAACCCCATAGGAAGAACAATATCAACCAACCAGACCCCCCCAGAGCTCCCAGGGACTAAGCCACCAACCAAGCAGTACACATGGAGGGACCCATGTCTCCAGCCACACATGTAGCAGAGGATGGTCTTGTTGGACATCAATGGGAAGCGAGGTTCTTGGTCCTATGTAGGCTTGATAGATGTCCCAGTGTAGGGTAATTTGAGGGCATTGAGGCAAGAGTGCATGGGTAGAGGAACACCCTCATAGAAGCAGGGGGAGGGGCCATGGGATAGGGAGTTTCTGGGAGGATTGAAACTGGGAAAAGGAACAATATTTGAAATGTAAATAAAGAAACTATCCACCCCAATAAAGAATGCCCTACTATAAACACGTCATTGTGTCTTGACCTATATGAACTTGATGGTCTCTTTCCAGCCTCCCACCAACTCATCATGATTCATACCACCCTAATTTAAAAGCAAATGTAGCAATGCATAGGACCATTCAAGCTTAGTTAAGATCAAATTTTTTTCTGCAGAGCCTCCTAATGAAAATCAGCACAATATGAACCTACCTCAGATACTCCATCATATAATTAGAAATTTCACTGAAAGATTTACACAAAAGTGATTACTAATGAAATAGTTCTCTGGAAACTGAAACCCTGTGTTCTAGGAAAATGCATGATATATTTTAGAGAATCTTAAAAAAATTAATGAACTTTATCCCTAACATGCAATTTTCACATTATTTGTTAACTCTGGAGAACAGGTCATATGCTCAGTTTATTTAATTCATCACTGGAGTATCACATTCTTTGAATTTTGCCAAACAGGAATATCTAGTACGTAGTGTTTCTTAAGTGGATAAGTATTGTTTCTTCGTCTCTCTCTATTTTAGGGTAAATATACCCTCTTGGCTATTTGTTGATATTTTTCTACTTGTCCTTAAAATGTGCCATCTTTCTTGGGGTATATAATCTGTATGTGTATCTCAGCATTTTTTCTTTTGCTAGAAGAAAATACTGGAGATTGGACTGGAGATTGGATAGTTCCAAAGAAAAAGAAGTTTATTTACCTCATTGTTTTGCAAACTGAAAATCTAAAGTAGAAAGATTCCATATGTTGCCCTCTAGCAAGACCCCCTTAGATGTATAACAACATAGCAGAGAGGCAGAAAGGAAAATGACTATATGCAGAAGATCATATGCAAAACAACAAGGCAGGTGATTCAGAGATCATCAGGCTCCCTCTTTGCATAACTTGTTCCTTTAAGAACTGACTTCAGGAGTGATACCACATCACTCCTGTACCAGCTTTCAGCGTTGTCACAGGAAGGTCCACACTACTAACGTGAGTATTTGGGAGATTAGACTGTATTGAAACACATTAAAAGTTAAGCAGTGCTTTATGATGACTTTTTAAAGTGGGCAGTGTAGTACTTATTCTGCTAAAGAAGTCATATCATATTATGCTCAACTTCCCTTTGCTTGATTTTTTTAAGACATTAGATTTTTTAGTTACCTGGAAGTTTTAAACTTTAACAGAGCAGTTTATAACAAAAATAATGTTTCATCTCATAAGACCTCAAATTTATATTGAATAGGTTGGTTTCAGACAATGAAAAATGAGGTAGATAGCTTATTTTCAGCTTTAAACTTAATAACAATTCATCTTAAAACTTTGAAGTTAAATTTTTTGTTTTCTACTGCCTGTGGTGACCCCTCATTAAAGAAGAGTTCATTAAGAAGCAATTGCTATTGTTAAATATTATGCTATTCTTGGTGCAGTGACCAGGAGATTTATTAGTTCTGGGAATCCAGTATTTAATATGCATATTAGGAACAAATTACCCATTTATATATGTTCTCAAAATTACACTTATCAGTTAGTATCTAATACATACTTGATTTGCTTTAACTGTTTTGTCAAGTATTTGCTCATATATGCAGCCTTCCCTAGGAACTATAGCTCACTTCTGCTGAACAGTTGCAGTCACAACTTGTCTTCGTTCTGTCATTGTTTATATTTTGCTTGTTTTCTGCATTCTGGAATACTCAAGTTTGCATGTTTTACTTCTTAGTCATTTCCAGTTATTTTAACTGCCTTCATTTGTAGAAATAGATTGCTAGAAATGGGTTAAGTCATGTGTTTTGTTCCTAATTTTAGCCTAAAGTTTATCTTTACCATTAAATACAATACACAATCATACCTCGTATTCTATAATTCTAGGGTATGGCCTTCATAAATACCAGTGTCTTGCAAATTAAAGGTTGAGGCAACCCTGTGGAGAGCAAGAATAATAATGCCATTTTTTTCAATATATGTTACCTCATGTCTCTGTGTTGCATTAATTGTCCTATAGGCTGAACTTATTCATTATTTTTATGTCTATTGATCAGACAACAGCCAATAAGATCAAGGCTTCCACTTGAAGTGCTGTTATGACTAGCTGAAGGTTCAGATGATGATTAACATACGTTTGCAACACTATATTTTATTATTGTAACTTTTTAGAAATAATGATATGATATGCTTAAAACTCTAAAGGACAATGTAATCATAACTTTTATATGCACTCAGAACCAAAATCTTCATATGATATGCTTTATTGTTTTATTGGCTTAACAGTGGTAGTCTGAAACCAAACCTGGAATATCTCCAAGGTATGCTTATATTGCTACTGTTGGAACATAAAATATTTCTGTCTTCTTCACTGACTTAGTCCTGGTTTAAGTACCCTTCACCTTAATCATGTCATACCATAAACTCTTAGAATAGTAAATCCTATCACTTTTTTTTTTTTATCCAGTAGCTAATTTGTATTGAAATTATAATTTTTTCCAGCTAGCTTAAGGGGAAGTTGACGATATTTTTTCTCTTTAAGCATGTTACAAAATCATAGAAGTAGTAGGAATATATTTTAGAAGTAATTTTTATTTCAATAATAATGGACAAACTGTGGATGGAGGATAGTGCCACAGCTAATACTGGAGTTCTTGCCTAGCATGCACAGGGTGTTGGGTTCTATCCTCAACACCACAAAAGCAAAAACAAATAAAATCCCAAAGAATGACCAACACTAGTGCCCAGTCTTCTTACGCCTGTCACAGCAATCTGAGGCTTCCTGGTTTGGACTTTAGGTTACCAGAGAAGATGAATTTTCTATCAAATACTTTGAAACTATGAAAAAAAAAAAGAATTAAGATGGGACTTATAACATTCCTTGTATTTTCCTAGTCAATAGCCAATATTCAGTGATCCTGGAAAACTGAGCTGACTGACTATAAAAATCTAAATGTTTGAGGAACTACAATATATGGTTTATCTTAAAGTGAAACTTACTACTCTGCCTTTCTTCTTTTTTGGCTATTTCACTCAGTCTGCTATTTAATCTTTAATTACAGGCCACAAAAGAAGTAATAGAACGGGAAGCGCCAGGGATGGCCCTGGCAATGCTGATGGGATCACTTAATGTTACACCTCTGGGCATGCTCTCTAGGTAAGAAAGCCACCCACAAATTGCAAAGAAAGTGAACCTCCTGACTACAGATCAGTACCCTAGATTAGTACATCGAAAATACTTTAGACACAAGACTTAATAGGTTCATTATGTTATATCCAGAGTTAAGAGTCTTGGTCTTTATAGCTATGTCTCGAGCAGATCCTTCTTTTTATCTTTTTGGTTTTGTTTTTACTTTTGCTAAACTTTTAGGTACTGTTTTATCATTGCTGAATGTCATCAGTCCTAATGCATAAGAGTTGAATTCATTAAAATATAAAATTATCCTTTTTGTGATTATTTATAATTACCAATTGATATTTATTAACTGTAACTAGGTGCTAGTTTAATGCAATGAACCAGCAAAATTTATTAAAATCACTTATCTCATATGTTAGGAACTTTGATTTGAATTTACAAGGAGGCATATTTATGTGCAGTCATAAAAAGGATTCAATTCATATTGATAGTGTTTGGGTAATTTAGTATATTTAAATTGCTCAATTAAATCAGTATATTATTATATTAAATTAGTATATTTAAAACTGCTTTATTGGTATAGCTGGTGGCATTTATACTTTATCTGATGGTTTCTTAAAGGTTTAGCAAATCTTAGATTATAGTCCTATAAATGAGATAATATACATCATTAAATATAAATCTGTTCATTTAGTCAGGGTCTCTTTTAATGATCTTTGAATAATAAACATTTACTCTCATAGTAGCCAAAAATATACAACTTTGTAAATTTATAACTTTATAATCAGCATAGCCACTTAACCTATATTCTATATGAAATATGACTATAAAAGCTAAAGTACCTATTTAAATGTTATTCAAAATGGTTTTCCTCTTACTTGAATTAAGTTTATATTTCATTTGTGGCAGTCATTGGAGTTATACCTATGAATGAATCATCAGTTATAATATTCTCTTTATTATCATATGTATATACAATATTATAATGCTAAATTTAATAAATATAGATGAAATTAAATATGAGATATTATATATTTATAAAATTAGCTTTTTAAGAATTTTATACATGCTTTGATCATATTCTCCCCTCCACCAACTCTTCCCATATCCATATCCTTCCCTTCCCACCCAACATTGTGTTCTTATTTTCACTCTCTTTATGGCCAATTTATATTACACAAGCACTCTTATGCGTGTGAACTTCCACTGGAACATAGTAGGGGCTACATTATAGAAAACTCAAATATCCCTCTCAACAGCTACAAATTGCCAATAGCTTTTTCTCTAAGGGTGGAATTTCATGCCCAGCTCCCATCTCCACACTTAGGTTTGGTTTGCTTGGACTTGTACTGATCTTATGCACGTTGTCATACTACCTGAGTTCATATGAGGGTATGCCCTGTGATTTCCTGAAGACACCATTTCCTTGTATCTATCCACTGCCGCTTGAACATTCTCTTCATTCTGTCTATATCAATGGTCCCTGAGCATTCTAACATTCTTCTGTCTCTTACTCTCTGCTTGTTGGCCATTATAGATCTCTACATTGGTCATCATCTACTGCAAAAAGACATTCTCTGATGAAGTTTGAGAGATGTCTTAATTTATGGGTATGATATCAATACAATGCCTACTTAACAAATGATTATAGTTTCTTACTTAGCATCTATTATTTATCTAGGTATAGGTTCTTGCCCCAGTAATGATGCTAGATATAGATTTTATCTTGGGGATCTGGCCTTAAATCCAGTCAGAAAGTGGTTAGTTACTCCCATGATATTGATGCCACTATTGCACAAGTGGGCACAGTCTTGCCAGGCCAGACATTATTCGAGCTAATTGGGTTCCCAGCTCAAAAAGATTGATGCTTACTTTTCTCTTCTTGTAGCTTTTATAGTACCAGCTAACACTATGAAAACTATTTAGTAGGACTGAAGCTTCCATATCTGTGCCAGCTTTTCATCATGTTCTGTGACTCATATTCAGCAGCAAGTGATGGAAGTAACCAGCAACATTGACAATGGTCTATGATGCTTGAGAGTCTTTGGGATCTCATTGGCCAACAACTCTTAAAAATAAATTGCCCATTCTTGGGACATGAATTTTTATCTGTTAATCTCTTTTGTCTAGTAGGGGAACTGTTGCCCCATTATAGGGTAGTAGGCATCCATGTATCAGTTTCCCTCATCTACCCAGCTCTCCTTTAGTCTAACTCAATTTATTCTTTCCTAGTTTCTAATTTCCTTTTAAACTTTTATACCACAGCATTCTATCTCCCCTATATTGAATACCTCTTCCCATGGGCCCTTACTAATTTCCTGACCTCTACGGGTATTCCAAATGAAGGATACATATCTATAGATTCAAACCTAATATTCACAAATGAGAAAAAACATGTGACATTTGTCTTTCTGGGTCTGAGTTTCCCAACTTAGAATGATTGCTCCCAACTCCATCTATTTGCCTTCGAATTTCATAATTTTATTGTTCTGAATAGATGAGCAATATTCCATTGTGGTAAACCTTTCTGTTCATAGTTGATTTAAGTAAAATCATATTACAAATATTGGATGGATAGAGCAGGTTCCATTAAATATGGAATAAGGAAAATGGGATTATTTTGCTGAGTGTTTTTTTGGGGGGGAGAGGGGGAGTTTGTGTTTTTCTTATTGTTGTCATTTTGTTTTTGTTTGTCTTTGCTTTTCCATGCCTTCTTAAGAATGTTTCAATGACAGTCATGATTGGAGTGTTGGTACCTTTCTGCAGCATCTGATTTTCATCAATTTGGCTTTTGGTCCTACTTCTCTTACAGTACATGCCATGCTGTTTATAGCTGTTTAAATGTTCATATTGCCTAGTTTGTAGGACATCCATCAGTAACAGATCTTTATCTTACTCAATTTTATGTCCTCAGCTCCCAAAACATTACTAGAAATATAGTAAGTATTAAACTAAAATAATAATAAATTAATGAAAAGAAAGAAAAGAAAGGGAGGGAAGAAGGAAGGGAGGAAGAAAGATGGAAGGAAGTTAGTTTAGAAAAGGTTTGATGTTATGGGCACTCAAAAAATTAGTCTTTGACCTCTGTTTTAAGGGTCTCGCTTCCTAAAGAAAGTGATATATTGAGGGTTTTACCTTGCAGTTTCCTCTGTAGAGAGTGATAACATAGATAAAATAAGTCGTCAATCATATCTCTTTCAAATGCTGATTCTGATCATAGTTACTTGTGTGTTGTTTTGTACAAATGGTTTGGTAGATGGCACATAGTAGTGTTCAGAACATTCTACAGTGGTTCTTGATAACCTCTTCATCTATAAAATGAAGGCGTTAGCAACACCAGGTGTTTCTTATCAATGATTTGACATGTACAGTGATTAGAACAACAGCTGATTCCTAGTCTTAGACGCTGGTCTGTTGCCATTATTTGAGAGTTCTACTTTACAGAAAATCTGGCAAAAAAAAATTTTTTTAACCTGTGCCTCCAGACATATCTCCTCATCTCATCTTTATACTGAAGAAATATATTTTTACTGCATGTAGAATTCTGTGTTGGATTTTCTCTTCTTTCATTATATATAAACAAAACAAAAAACTTTATCCCACCATCTTCTGACTCCATAATTCACAAAGAAATATTAAGCAATTATATTGTTGTCCCTTATATGTAATGTCTACTTTTCTCTGGCTACTTTGAGGATTTTTTTTTCTTCATTTTTAATTTCCACAATGTGATGCTGTGCTTGGGTATAGTTTTGTTAAGATATCCATTTTGGGTTCACTGAGACTCTTGAACCTAGAAACTTATACCTGTAAAATTTGGAAATCTGTTAGGCATTAGTTTTGGGGTTGGTTTCCCAATAAAAGTTTCAGTCTCTTCTCCAGTGTTACTCTTGACATGAAAATCTAATCTGTTAATAATGAATATTCCAAGATTCTTTAGGATCTACTTTTGATCTGTTATCTCACAATATTTTTATGACATATCTTTATATTAACCAATGTCATCCCTCTCTCAGTTCTGTTCTGCCTTTGAACTTATTCAGTGATGTTGTCAAAGTGGGGGCAGGATCAGGTGTGGGAGGAGACAGAGGAGATGTATGGAGGGTCAGGAAATTGAGCAGAGGTGTGTAGCAATGATGGATGGGGAACGGGGATAGCCAACAGAAAGTCCCAGACGCCAAGAAAGCAAGAGGATCCCAGGACCCAACAGGGATGACATTAGCTGAAATACCCATTATGCAGATGTTAGGCAGGGACCCTGGGTAAGGGATGGGGCCACCCACCCTTCTTAAAAATTTCAATTTCAACCCAGAATTGCTCAAATAAGCTTTCAATTTCTAGAGCTGAAATTTTATTTCAACTTTATATAAATTTTTCTTTCAATTCTAAAGTTTCTTTCTTTTGTTTTTTTTTTTGTTTGTTTGTTTGTTTTTCAAGACAGGGTTTCTCTGTGTAGCCCTGGCTGTCCTGGAACTCACTCTGTAGACCAGGCTCATCTCAAACTCAGAAATCCGCCTGCCTCTGCCTCCCAAGTGCTGGGATTAAAGGTACGGCCATCAATTCTAAAGTTTCAATTTAGGTATTTTCATGATATCCTTTTCATAACTATTATTTTACTGTTTTATTATGTCGTGTAAGGATGCTTGTATTAGCTATGTAAAAATTATTTTTTGGCAATTCCCACATATGGCTTACCTTAGGGTTGGTCCCAATGGATTTTCCCCCATAGAAAAAGAATGTATTTCTCTGGTTTTTTCAATGTTGACTAATTTTGTATAGTATTCTAGGCATTTTGAATTTAATATTATAATAAAATATTTATCCCATTTTAAATCTCTGGATAATGTTTATTAGTTTTAACAACCAATGTATTTGAATATTGATTCTAAACACCTTTACTGTACTGTGGTGATGTGAACAAATTTTCCTCCATATTCTTTGGCACTTGAGTACTGGATTTCCAGTCGGCACTTTTTTAGAATCTTAGGGAAGTTTAGAAGATGTGGCCTTGTTGAAGTATGGGTTTGTGGGAGGACTATGAGATTAAAGATTCATACAATTTCCAGTTTGCTCTCTAGGCTTCTCACTTGTGGTTCTCTATATGAGCTCTCAGCTTCTTGCTCCAGCTGCCATGCCTGCCTGCTGTCATACCTCCCTACCATGATCATGTTGGACTTATATTCCTCTGGAACCATAAATTAAAAACAAACCCTTTCTTTTATAAATTGCTTTCTCATAATTTATTATAACTATGACAGGAGAGTATCTAAGATTTATACTGTCATGTTCTTTACACAAGTCTCCGTGAATTAGCACATTATTTGAGCAGTGGTACTTGTGCATGAATGTATATATCATACCTATGTTTTAAAAGTCTCTCATATTCTTTTTCAAGCTTTATATATAATGTGAATATCTGTGTATATATTCACAGCTCACAGTAGATCCAGGATTTTTTCCTAGTTCATACATACTATTAAGCATCCCACTTTCTCCAGCACTCTGTGCTTCAGAAGTTTTTCCATACACTCTGATTTCCAAGGACCCTCATTTCCACTTAACCTATGTGAAAGAAAAGGATATTTCTTAGAGTTAATTCTTTTTGTTTTTATATATCTCTTTACAACTAGAACATCTTTCTGGGAAAACAGCAAAAGATTTAAGGAACAGATATTGTTCCCACCTCAGCTTTTCATAGGGAGTCCTTTTCTGTTGCTAGGGGAAACAGAGTGTGCCACAACCTTAACAGCAATACTTGACCTTAAAATTGGGCAAATTACAGCTTATAGTTGGGCAACTTTAGCATATAATGGCATGTATCTTTCCTAAATCTGTATGTTGTAAAGATGAAATACCCTTTTCTAAACTTTATTAGCAATAGTAAAACAGTCACTGTGCATAATATACATTAAAGAATGATTTATTGTAAGGGTTTTTGTTTTGTTTGTTTGTTTGTTTGTTTGTTCTGGTTTTTCCAATTCCTAAATCAAACCAGATTCACAATCTCTACTTAGTGTTTTAGGGGTAGCACCTAGCTACCTCATTCGTTAGAGCATAGGACTCTTAATCCCAAGGTGATGGGCTTGTGCCCCATGTTGGTTACCAAATATAGAGGAACTAGTCTTTCCTATGCCTGCTCTAGCTCTTAAATAAAGACCTGGAGACCTCATGTTTATTGTAAGCTTCAGCACCATAGCTAGGTAGATACTCATTGAGTCTAACCCTAATCTAACCCAGTTAGGCTGCCTACTGCCCGGCCATGCGCCCCATTATGCACCATCCTAGTCTTGCCCTGGCTGATCCTGCTTCATCCCATCCTCTCCTCTCATGGCAACTCTCATGGGTTCTCTCTCTCTGTCTCTCTGTCTCTCTCTGTCTCTCTCCCTCCCTCCAACTCTCATGGGTTCTCCCTCCCCCCCCCCCCCCCCCCCCGCTCTCTCTGTCTCTCTCCTTCCCTCCCTCCAACTCTCATGGGTTCTCCCTCCCCCCCCCCGTCTCTGTCTCTCTCCCTCCCTCCGCCCCCCTCTCTGTCTCTCTCCACTCCCCCCCTTACTAGATACCCTCTATAGGATGAGAAGTCCCGCTTCTTCCTCACCTGCCCAGCTATTGGCTGATCAGCTCTTTATTAGCCAGTCAGAGGTGATGGAAAACCATGTTTGCACAACATTGAGACAGCAGATGTTTAATAATGCTAACGTCCTGAATGCAACCAGATCTCTGGGCACAGTAATCATCATCTGGATACAGAGTGCATAAAATCATCCCCCAGTAGTCCTTTACCAATTTATTCACTGATATATATCTAAATTATAAGCAATAAATAATAAAAACATAAGTGCTAGTTCTTGATTTTGCAAAGAGATTTACCATTATAATTCTATGCGCAAGTTGCATCTTCCAATTGTGTTTTAAGTATTTGGTTAATTTTTCAATTACATAAAATTTTCTGTATGCTACCACATACAATAACATATGAAACCTTTAATTAGTTTTTAGTGGAAGCATAAAACTAATATATTTTGTTGTATCTTTTGTTCTACTGTCTATTATTCGGAACTTGGTCTCTGTGCTTTAATAACTATAAAACCTCTAGGACATACATTCACTGGCGTTCTCAGAAGTTTAGAACACTGACTCAGCCCTGGCTGTCCTGAAACTTGCTCTGTAAACCAGGCTGGCCTTGAACTTACAGAGATCTGTCTGCCTCTGCCCCTCTGCCCCTCTGCCCCTCTGCGCCTCTGCCTCTGCCTCTGCCTCTGCCTCTGCCTCTGCCTCTGCCTC
>JADRCH010005983.1:0-32004 GCA_019843965.1 Rhynchomys soricoides
CCAGTGGCGCTGTGTCAGTTCATCCGCCATTTCATGTCCACTGCCATTTTCCTTCCTCCTCTCCCCCCCCCCATGCTCTCTGTCTCTGGAACTCTCAGCTCTGCCTCCCTGTTCCCTCTCCAATCACAGGAGTCCTGTTGCCCTAATGTAATTAGACAGGGGAAATCCTGCAACACATCGCACTTTCTGTTTAATTAAATAAAAAAATAACTATAAAAACCCTTTCTCTCAAAATATAAATTGAGCCGCTTCGTGCCCTGCCACCTCAGGATTCAGTCCTGAGGGCCATCATCATGGAGACAGCCTTGGCCCCAGGCCCTGGCTGGGCATCTGAAGGGGAGTGGTCATGAAGTCTCTGCTCACTGGGAGACATTGATTGGGAGCAGCGGGGCCACCGAGGTCCAGGTGGTGACATGCCCTGGCCTTGTTGGCTGCCCTGCAAGGCTCTTCATCCTCCTCTTCACTGCCACCACCCAGTCATCTCTGGTCATCAGCTTCATCTAGAGAGCTGCCTTCTGACCTAAGACAGTGGTGGCCCCAACCCAGGCCTTGACCCCAGAGGCCTCGGGTAGAAGGGGTCTCCCCGGGCAGGCAGTCAGCAGCGGTTGTGGCTTGGCAGACCCCATGGGACCATGTACGTGTTGTCATCTCTGCTGAAGAGCCAACAAGGCTGCAGGGCCCTGTGAGCTGGGCCTGGGGCCTGAGACAGATGGGCCAAGGAGGTGAGAGAGACAGCAGCAGCTTCTCCATCAGCCACAGTGTGTGCCCAGCCCCTGCAGAGCAGGAGCTCCCTCCTGATCACCTGCCTAGGAAGCTTCAGTTGCCTGGGAGCTAGGCCACAGGCTGCCTGCCAATCACTGCCAGTGGAGGAGGCACAGGAAATGCCCAACATCTCCCCCTTTTGTCTTTGTAATGAGCAGGTTAAATGGCTCCTGTCTTAGGTTGTCCCCCATTTGGGGATCTTACCTGTCTCTGGATACCATGTGTCACTCTGGCTCAAGGAGGTGGAGGGTGATCCACAACCTGTCTTAGGTTATCTCAGCACATCTGAGATCTTACCCATTATTGGTCAGGTGGAGAGCTGAGGAAGGGTGCTCATAAGCAGAGGGATAGATGGAACGTGGTTTGGAAGAGACAACTTTTTGATAATGGACTTCAACTTGGTGAAGCCAGACCACCTCTAGCCTCTGATGGATAGAGTGAGCATATTGAGCACACATGGCCCAACAGTCAAGAGAAGGAGATGTAAAAGAAAAGAGCCAAGGAGGGAGAGGAAACAGGGAAATAAGCCATGAAATCCAGGCCACAATGTGTTGTCCTGAAACTCTCTTCACTTCCTTTACAGTTACAGGGGTTACCCCAGTTTTTTGAGGATCTCTTGTATTCGTCGGGGGTCACCAAATCTTCCCTCAGTCAAGATGGGGTGCAGCATCCATGTCAGCTGCAGGGTTGTTTTCTTGATCATCTTGGTCTTCTGAGGGATAAACATGGGGGGGGGGGTGTTTCTCAGGGCAGGAGGAATCCCTAGAAAGATTATTGTCAGCCTCCACTTGTTTGGGTGTATAATTTATGTCTCTAGCCAGTATCCCAATTGATCTTCTGTCACTTTGTGGAAATATGCAGCTGAATTCCCACCTGGCTGTCAGGAGCAGGTCTGGTCGTCTCCAAACTCCCACCAGTGCATCCTTCCATCTAACTTATATTGAGCTATAGGAGATGGAGGAGGTCCAATGTCTTTGAAATGGGGATACTAAGGATTTTCTCTTGAAAAATTTAAAATATTTAAAGTGAATAATGCCTTTTTAAGCTGATCATGTGGGGTAAAGACTCCCCCTTTTGTTTTTGTAACTGAGGCTTGAGAGCTTGATTTTGTCTTTCGATAATTGTCTGTCCTCTCAGGTTTTAAGGTATACCCATATGTGGGAGACCTTCCACATATTGAGAAACTCTGAAAAAGGTTTGCTTATAGAACACAGGCCACACTTGGGCTCCAGACACAGGAACTGAGGAAAAGCCGGGAGGTAAGAACCTGCCTGTTTCCACCTGTGGCCTGAAACCCCGCCTGGGCCAACAGGTCTCTCCATATACAAGTAGCTCAGGGAGAAAGATACCCGCCCACTTGTGCTGAGGAGCCACCAACAGGAGGACTCCATACACAGGGTTTGAAGAACAGCTGGAAGAGAGGTCTCCCAGGAATATTGACATCTGAGCTTGAAGGAAAGATAAGCAACAGTCAGAGAGAGAAAGACCAGCTAACTCCAGAGATAACCAGATTGCGAAAGGCAAGGGCAAGAACACAAGGAACAGAAACCAAGACTACTTGGCTTCAGCTGAACCCAGCTCTCCCACCACAGCCAGCCCTGGATACCCCAACACACCAGAAAAGGAAGACTCAGACTTAAAATCACTTATCAAGAGGATCATAGAAGACTTTAAGAAGGAAATAAATAACTCCCTTAAAAAAATACAAGAGAACACAGGTAAACAACTGGAAGCCCTTAAAGAGGACACACAAAAATCCCTTGAAGAATTACAGGAAAACACAATCAAACAGGCAGAAATACAGGAAAACACAATCAATCAAATGAACAAAACCATTCAGGAATTAAAAACGGAAATAGAAACAATAAAGAAATCACAAAGGGAGACAACCCTGGAATTAGAGATCATAGGAAAGAAATTAGGAGTGATAGATGCAAGCATCACCAACATAATACAGGAGATGGAAAGGGGAATCTCAGGAGTGGAAGATACCATAGAAAACATGGACACAACAGTCAAAAAAACCACAAAATGCAAAAAGCTCCTAAACCAAAACATCCAGGATATCAGGGATGCAATGAGAAGACAAAACCTGAGGATAATAGGTATAGAAGAGAGTAAAGACTCCCAACTTAAAGGACCAGTAAATATCTTCAACAAAATTATAGAAGAAAACTTCCCTAACCTAAAGAAAGAGATGAACATAAATGTACAAGAAGCCTACAGAACTCCAAATAGACTGGATCAGAAAAGAAATTCCTCCAGGCACATTATAGTCAAAACACCAAATACACAAAACAAGGAAAGAATATTAAAAGCAGTAAGGGAAAAAGGGCAAGTAACATATAAAGGCAGACCTATCAGAATTACACCAGACTTCTCACCAGAGACTGTGAAAGCTAGAAGATCCTGGGCAGAGCTCATACAGACTCTAAAAGAACACAAATGCCAGCCCAGGCTGCTATACCCAGCAAAACTCTCAATAATCATAGAGGGTGAAACCAAAATATTCTACGACAAATCCAAATTTGCACAGTATGTTTCCACAAACCCAGCCCTACAAATAATAATACATGGGAAATGCCAATGCAAACAGGGAAACTACACTCAAGAAAAAGAAAGAAAGTAATCTTTCAACAAACTCAAAAGAAGATAGCCACACCAACAATATAAACAACATCAAAAATAACAGGAAATAACAATCACTATTCTTTACTATCTTTTAACATCAATGGTCTCAACTCCCCAATAAAAAGACATAGACTGACAGACTGGATCCATAAACAAGACACAGCATTTTGCTGCATCCAGCAAATGCACCTCCGTATTAAAGACAAACACTACCACAGAGTAAAGGGCTGGAAAACAATTTTCCAAGCAAATGGCCCCATGAAACAGGCTGGAGTAGCCATTCTAATATCAGATAAAATTGACTTTCAACCAAAATTCATCAAAAAGGATGAGGAAGGACACTTCTTACTCATCAAAGGAAAAATCTACCAAGAAGAACTCTCAATTCTGAACATCTATGCCCCGAATGCAAGAGCTCCCACATTCATAAAACAAACTCTACTAACGCTCAAAGCACACATTGCACCTCACACAATAATAGTGGGAGACTTCAACACCACACTATCAACAATGGACAGATCTTGGAAACATAAACTAAACAGAGACACAGTGAAACTAACAGATGTTATGAACCAAAGGGTTTAACAGATATCTATAGAACATTTCATCCTGCATCAAAAGAATATACCTTCTTCTCAGCCTTCATGGTACCTTCTGCAAAATTGATCATATAATTGGTCACAAAACAAACCTCAACAGATATAAGAAGATTGAAATAATCCCATGCCTCCTATAAGATCACTATGGATTAAGGTTGGTCTTCAATGGCAACAACAACAACAGAAAACCCACATACACATGGAAGCTAAACAATGCACTGCTTAATGATAAGTTGGTCAAGGAAGCAATAAAGAAGGAAATTAAAGACTTCCTAGAATTCAATGAAAATGAAAGTACAACTTACCCAAACCTATGGGACACAATGAAAGCAGTGTTAAGAGGAAAACTCATAGCTCTGAATGCCTCCAAAAAGAAACTGGAGAGAGCATACACTAACAGCTTAACAGCACATCTGAAAGTTCTAGAACAAAAAGAAGCTAATACACCCAAGAGGAGTAGAAGGCAGGAAATAATCAAATTAAGGGCTGAAATCAACCAAGTGGAAACTAAAAGAACTATACAAAGAATCAACAAGGCCAAGAGCTGGTTCTTTGAGAAAATCAACAAGATAGATCAAACCTTAGCCAGACTAACCAGAGGGCACAGAGACAGAATCCAAATTAACAAAATTAGAAATGAAAACGGAGATATAACAACAGACTCTGAGGAAATTAAAAAAACTTCAGATCCTACTACAAAAGCCTATATGCAACAAAATTGGAAAATCTGGAGGAAATGGACAAGTTTCTAGACAGATACCAATTACGAAAGTTAAATCAGGATCAGATAAACCATCTAAACAGTCCCAAAACTCCTAAAGAAATAGAAGCAGTCATTAAAATTCTCCCAACCAAAGAAAGCCCAGGGCCAGATGGGTTCAGTGCAGAATTCTATCAGACCTTCAAAGGAGACCTAATACCAATACTCTTCAAGCTATTCCATAAAATAGAAACAGAAGGAATACTACCCAATTCATTCTATGAGACCACAGTTACACTGATACCAAAACCCCACAAAGATCCAACAATAACAGAAAACTTCAGACCAATTTCCCTTATGAATATCGATGCAAAAATACTCAATAAAATTCTTGCAAACCGAATCCAAGAACACATCAAGACAATCATTCACCATGATCAAGTAGGCTTCATCTCAGGGATGCAGGGATAGTTCAATATCCAGAAATCCATCAATGTAATCCACTACATAAACAAACTCAAAGAAAAAACTACATGGTCATCTCGTTAGAGGCTATAAAAGCATCTGAGAAAATTCAACATCCTTTCATGATAAAAGTCTTGGAAAGATCAGGAATTCAAGGACCATACCTAAACTTAGTAAAAGCAATATACAGCAAACCAGTGGCCAACATCAAACTAAATGGAGAGAAACTTGAAGCAATCCCACTAAAATCAGGGACTAGACAAGGCTGCCCTCTTTCTCCCTATCTATTTAACATAGTACTTGAAGTTCTAGCTAGAGCAATCAGGCAACAAAAGGAAATCAAAGGGATACAAATTGGAAAGGAAGAAATCAAAATATCACTATTTGCAGATGATATAATGGTATACTTATGTGACCTGAAAAACTCCACCAGAGATCTGCTACAGCTGATAAACAACTTCAGCAAAATGGCTGGATACAAAATTAACTCAAGCAAATCAGTAGCCTTCCTATACTCAAAGGATAAACAGGCTGAGAAAGAAATTAGGGAAATGACACCCTTCACAATAGTCACAAACAATATAAAATATCTTTGTGTGTCTCTAACCAAACAAGTGAAAGATCTGTATGACAAGAACCTCAAGTCTCTGAAGAGAGAAATTGAAGAAGACCTCAGAAGATGGAAAGATCTCCCATGCTCATGGATCGGCAGGATTAACATAGTTAAAATGGCCCTCCTGCCGAAAACAATATACAGATTCAATGCTATCCCCATCAAAATCCCAACTCAATTCTTTGTAGACCTAGAAAGAGCAATTCTCAAATTCATAGGGAATAACAAAAAACCCAGGATAGCAAAAACTATCCTCAACAATAAAAGGTCTTCTGGGGGAATCAGCCTCCCTGACCTCAATCTGTACTACAGAGCAGTAGTGATAAAAACTGCATGGTATTGGTACAGTGACAGGCAGGTTGATCTATGGAATAGAATCGAAGACCCAGATATGAATCCACACACATATGGTCACTTGATCTTCGACAAAGGAGCTAAAACCATACAGTGGAAAAAAGACAACATCTTCAACAAATGGTGCTGGATCAACTGGCGGTCTACATGTAGAAGATTGCGAATTGATCCGTTCCTATCTCCCTGCACAAAGCTCAAGTCCAAGTGGATCATGGACCTTCACATAAAACCAGATACACTCAATCTAATAGAAGAGAAAGTAGGGAAGAGTCTCAAACACTTGGGCACAGGGGAAATGTTCTTGAACAGAACACCAACAGCTTGTGCTCTAAGGTCAAGAATTGACAGATGGGACCTCATAAAATTACAAAGCTTCTGTAAGGCAAAGGACACTGTAATTAGGGCAAAACGGAAACCTACAGATTGGGAAAAGATCTTTACCAATCCTATATCTGATAGAAGGCTAATATCCAATGTATACAAAGAACTCAAAAAGCTAGACTCCAGAGATACAAATAACCCTATCAAAAAATGGGGAAGTGAGCTAAACAGAGAATTCTCAGCTGAGGAAACTTGAATGGCCGAGAAGCACCTAAAGAAATGTTCAACATCCTTAGTCATCAGGGAAATGCAAATCAAAACAACCCTGAGATTCCACCTCACACCAGTCAGAATGGCTAAGATCAAAAACTCAGGTGACAGCAGATGTTGGCAAGGATGTGGACAAACAGAAACATTCCTCCATTGCTGGTGGGAATGCAAGTTGATACAACCTCTCTGGAAATCAGTTTGGTGGACCCTCAGAAAATTGGACATAATACTACCTGAGGAGCCAGGTAGTCAACTCCTGGGCATATACCCAGAAGATGCTCCAACATGTAATAAAGACACATGTTCCACTATGTTCATAGCAGCCATATTTATAATAGCCAGAAGCTGGAAACATCCCAGATGTCTCTCCACAGAGGAATGGATACAGAAAATGTGGTACATTTACACAATGGAATACTACTCAGCTATTAAAAACAATGACTTCATGAAATTTGTAGACAAATGGATGGATCTTGAAAACATCATTCTGAGCCAGGTAACGCAGTCACAAAAGAATGAACATGGTATGTTCTCACTGTTAAGTGATTATTAACCTAAAAGTTTGAAATACCCAAGAGTCACTTTGCAGGAACAGTAGTATTGAGTATGAGGTCCCAGATGGAGGGCTTGGAGAAAGGACTGAAGGAGCTGAGGGAGTGTGCAACCCCAGGTAGGTAGGTAGCAACACTGGCAACTGGCCTGACCCCCCATACTTCTGGAGACTGATCCACCAACTAAAGAATACACATGGTGGGACCCATAGAGCTAGCCACAAAGACTGCAGAGGAGGGTCTTGTTACCCGTCAGGGGGAGGAGAGGTCCTTGGGCCTGAGGGTGTTAGATCCCCCAGTATAGGAGAATGTCAAGGAGGGAAGACAAGAGTGGGTGGGAGGTGGGGTGGGGATGTGGGTTGGAGAATATCCCCACAGAGGCAGGGGGAGGGCAGAGGGAATGGGGAGGTTCCAAAGGGGAGATCTGGAAAGGGGGAAACATTTGAAATGTAAATAAAATATGAAAATAAAATTAAATAAATAAATAAATAATTCAAAGAACATTAGCCTATCTTCTGAATTAATCCCAAAATAATATCAAAAGCTGAAAGAAATAAAGACATTGAATTAGAATATTAAAGTGGAATTTGATAGAGACATATAGAAAAGAAAAACAAAATGAAATGATGACTGAAAAAAAATCATCAAGTCAAATATACTTTTCAGCAGAAAGTCTCAGAAATAGAGTGGATCATATAAAAGACAGAATTTGAGAGCTGAAGTCAAATCAGAGTTATAGGACCATTCAGTCATGACTATTGATTAATTTGTTAAGCAGTTCATTGGAACATGTAGGGCTTGGGGAGATAAATAAGTCAATGAGTTTCAGCTTAGAACAATGACACAAAATCTATGTCAAATGAGGAAAAAATTCTCTTATATTATCAATAAAATTACAAAACAGGAGTTCCTAACCTGAAGGAAAGAAATGCCCATTCAAATTATAAAATGGATAAAGAATACCACACAGATAAGACCAGAGAAGAAACTCCCCATTTCACATTAAAGATAAAGCAGTGAATACAAAAAATAAAAAAGTGTACTGGAAGGTACAAGAGGAGGGACTAACTCATAAATAAAGTCCATCAGCATGACTCCTGTCTTTTCAATGGTAACCAATAAAGCCAGAGGTTCTTTGAATGATATATTTCATGTTTAAAACATAAGAGCTGTTGAAAATATTAATATATCCAAAAACCTATTGATTACAATCAGAGGAGAAGCAAAAACTATATTTGTTCTGTCAGCCTAATGAATTGATGAAAGAATTACTCCCAATGAAGCCTGCTTGTATTACATAATGTAAAGAACAATTTGGACTGAAGAAAAAGGTAAATGCATCTAAGAGTGAGGGGGAAAAGTTTTAAAACTGCTTAGGCAGTTGTTAAAAAAGAGGATCAAAACAAGGCCAGAAAGTGCCATTCCATAAAATGATAAGAACCAGTGCATGCCTTTCATTAAGAAATCTGAAAATAAATGCTTTCAATGCCTTTAGCAAAGGACACAGACTAAGGCTGAAAGTAATAATGCATCCTTTAACCTCAGCAGTCTGGAGCCACAAGCAGGCAGATCATTATGAGTTTCATCCAATCTGGACTACATAGTCAGTTACAGACCAGCCAAGATAATGATCCTGTCTACAAACAAACAATACACAGACTAGCAGATTGGATTAACAATCATAATTTGTTTTGCTGACTTCAAGATATATATCCAACCATCAAATATCAACATATGAAATGAGGATGCATTACTACTCTGATATTAAACCAAAACTAATCACAAGCACATAGACCACTTTATGCACTTTAAGAGAACCATGATCCATATGACATTGCAACTATAAATGTGTATGTATCAATATGTTAATTTAATTTCATAAAACAAATACTAAATATACTGTCACAGGATAACTCAGCAACAATATAGTGACTTCTACACTTAATCTTAAAATAAATATACTATCTAAAACAAAATTAACAAACATTTAAAGTTGATGATATCAATTTAAATTTCATTCAAGAGATAGAGAAATGATTAATATATGTAAATGTAGAAATATAAATCATGACATTGATGGCTCAAAGACAGAAATCACATGGTCATATAATAAAATTAACCCAAAACAACAATGTATGTAGCAATGACGGATAACCACATGTGATATGAAAGTAGAAAATGAGATAATAGAACCAAATCATACAGTAGTGAAAGTCAGAAGGGGGGAGAATTAATTGTGTATAGATATGCTACAAAGAATATTGTTCTTTGTATGCTAGTTACAGTAAGACTAAGATATTAATATAGTTGAAAACAGACTACTAAATGGATTGAAAAAGGTACGTTTAAAAAGCTTCCTGATGTTGTTCAGAAAAAGATCCTGAAGATTGTTGAGGGAATCCACCTTCACTCCAAATGAGGTGCTAATGATTACATCCAAGCTGTAGGCACCAAAAATACTAAGGAGAAAGACAGGGAGTTAATATGTGACCAACACAGCTCCTGAGCTATGGAAAATTTTGTCTGCAGTATCATTAGTGCAGCCTGAGGTTACTACTGTGGTATCTTCAAAATTCAACATAATTTTACTATCCACTTACTTCCAGAAAATTATCCCTCTTCAGTTTGTTTAAATAAAGGTAGAAGAAATTGGCTTCTTGTTGGTATTTTTCTAAGACCATCAGCAAAATATGAATTTTAGACTGTTCAAAGTTATAGACTGTAATACTCATGCCAAACTAATGAATGACCTCTGATGAATCTCATATATTTTCCTCTCACATTTCTTAATCTTGACAGCTGTAGCTTACCTAAATTTTAATTTTTCTTTCTAAACTATATAATTTGTCTTCTCTAATAAGAGATGACAACAGCTAATCTAATTTTGTTTCATGAGCACAAGAGGGAGATTTTCCCAAATTAATCTGGGAGGTGTTTTGTAATACATGGCTTAGAGCAGAGTAATATCATACTGCTTCCTTATTCTGTGTCTGGAATAATTTTAGGTACTTAAAAAGTAGGGGAGGTCTCCAGAAGAGACAGAGTCCCCACCAATACATGCATCACTACTCACTCTGTCATGGCAATGGCCTTGCCTTTCTCTACTTCCAGAGTCATATTTTCACCAGCATATCTCCATAGTGTTGGATGATGGGGAACATCTAAGTACAAAATACAACACACTTTGTTGGTAAATGTCAACATCTGAGTTTCCCAAATAACAAGACTTTTGAAATTGCGAAAAGAATGTCACATTTTTACAGGAGGTGTAAGACCAACCTCCCCTGAAACAAACAAACACCAAAAATGGGAAAACAATAACAATAAGAACACCAACAAAGCAAAAACAACAACAACAACAACAAAACATTCTTAGCAATGTAGTGCACAAAGGAACATGTCTTTGAAGAATATATTACTTCTACCTGTCTATAGATAGAATTGATCACATCTATAACAAAACATCCTGTATTTATTTACCTCCTTCAATTTTCCGCTGGTGAAGGTTGGAGACAGCAATGATTGAATTCTCTTTCATTCTTCATTCTCATTTCTCAAGACACTCATTTTCAAAATTCCAGCTGGACCGAGAGGCTATAATACCAAGAAAAATAGATTTCTGCCTTTCATAATTTTGTTACCTTTACAGTTGTAATATATATATATATATATGACAATATTCCTTAACATTGTTAGTAACCCTCTTCTTGATGGCATAGTTTATGTAAGTCTCTCAATGAAAGTGCCTCATACTGGGACTGGACCAATGGCTCAGTGATTAAGAACACTTGATCTTCTTGCAGAGAACCCTGATTCAATTCTTAACACAACCTTTTGGTGGTTCACAGCTATCAGTTATTCCAGTTCTTGGTATCTGAGGCCTTCTTTTGGTCTCCATGACCACCTGCACACATGCCATGCACATACATTCATTTATCACACACATGTGATGAATAAAGTAAAATATGTAAAATAACTCAAAGTGTATGAAGGATACATAGAGCTACCTGATATTGTATAAGTCTGTTCTATTAAAATCTTCACTTTGATATGAATTTTTCTTGAGGAAAACTGCCTTTTCAAGTGAATATATAGGTAGGAGATTTAAACATAGTCAGTAGATTGGTTTCTTAGGGGTAAATTATTGCGATTTCTGTGATAAAAGCAACTTGGGTTGGAGAGGGTTTATTTAAGCTTACAACTTTCAGGTCACATCCCATCATGAAGGAAGTCAAGGCAGGGACTCAAGGAAGGATTGGAAGATGGGAATGAAACAGAAGCTCTGCAGAAATGTCACTTACTGGATGGCTCAGCCCGCTTTCATATACAACCCAGGACTAACTGCCCAAGGTTGGCACCAACCACAGTGAGTTTGGCTGTCAGACACTAATTAAGAAACTGCCCAAAAGCCTTTCTAGCAGTGAGCTGATGGAGGCATTTTCTCAGTTGAGGACTCTTCTTAACTATGTCTACGTTTATGTCATGTTGCCAAAATACAATCAGCACTGTAAAAGCAACTTGCCAGGTGTAAAAGTAACTTATCTTCACCAGACATAATCTTTATTTCAGAGACTTGCTGCAGAAGAACTGACCCTTTCTAGCTCTATCTAAACTCACGTCTGGGTGTTTCAACTCAGATGTTTGGCTCCAGGTCCTAAACAAGCTTACTGATTCAAATGGGCTTTTCTCAGCTTCTCACTGAATTGCTCTGGTTGGTGTCAAACTAACTTTGGAAATTTGTTCTAATTTTCTGTCTGCTTTTTACTCTCTGGCTTCAATTGCCTCTGTTGACCATCATGGCACAAACTGCACAAATTGAATGGAACACATGAACAAAATCAACTAAACCCAATTGAACTGCACTCACTGAACTGCCCTCTGTAGTGTGAAATGTTTAAAAAATATAATAAAATCCCATGCCACACTCACAGGCACCAATCGACAGGCCGGACTGGCCTGTTCTCATCTCAGCAGATGCTGCTCACATTCCCAGCCCTTTGTCCCTGTGGTTAGCTGTCACAAATCCTTGTAACCTGGTAAAATCAAAACTCTAGAGGTTTTTTTAATTTATCAGTCAGATTTATATTGTAAATTCTCAATTCACAAAACACCTGATCAATGAACTCAAAACTCAACTGATATAAACACAAGCTACACACCTAGAAGGGGCAAATGCACCATACTTATTATTTAATTATCTATCTAAGAAATCTCCAATACTTATGGCTCCCAGGACTGTGTGGTTCTGGCTCCTCTTCCTCCCCTATAGATTCCATCTTGTTTCCACCTCCCCATCTCTTCTATCTTTCTGCCTCTCTGTACAGGTGTCTCTAAAGTTCTCAGCCCACCTTCCTTTTCCACTGCCCAAACACAGGTTCTTGCCTTATCTTGTGCCTGCCTTCATCTGTGCACAAACAGCAATCTACATTTCCCCATTTTGTCCAATTAAAGGCTATTTTCTCTCAGATATAACCTGAGCACAACTATTATCATTTTGTAATTTATAAAGTATAAGATACACCTAACACCCAGTCTATCATTTTGTCAATTAAATAAAGCAATCTATCATCTATCTTAACTTTAAAAGGCTTATAATTTTTCAAATGTTATGCCTTGGTTTAGCTTGTATACTCTCTGAAAACTATCCTGTCAAATATATTTTCTCAATGTTAAATAGCCTGGGTTGGCCTTGAGACTATAACTAGTCTTTGATCCCGTCAGAAATCTAAGATTGACCAATATTATCAGAAAATATAGGAAGTCTAACATAGCTTCCAGAACTTAGACAAATTTTAGAGACAGTTGTCTATCTAAACAGCCCCAGTATTTCAGGAAGTAGGAGCATCAGTATTTATCATTCTGGCCTAGGATCATCTGACAGACCTTTGTAACATGGAATTTTGAAGGACTGATTAACCTGTCTTGGCAGAGATTATCAGTTGACTATTCTGCATAGTGTTTTCTTTATCTGGACAGTATTTTTTCTGTAGATGAAATAAGCAATTTCGGTCCAGTGGTCACCTAGGCACAATGTACAACCTCACCGGGAGGTAAAGATATTCAGGTGTTTTTTTTTTAATCCACAAATGGGGAGCTGATAGGAGCATATATGTCTCAGCACCCAACAAGTGAATAAATAACATTAAATGTCACATTCTGTGGATTTCTGATGATTTTGAAAACTTCTATCTATGTAAAGTAACCTGGACTTTTGTATACTAACTGCTCTCAGCTATTTCTAAATAAAATGTCTTGTTAGCACCTTAGCAATTAACACAGAGCCCAAAATTTGCTATCTGATGTTTAACTCAAAGGCTTAACCATCTCAGATCAGTTTATAATAACAATTATAGAAGGACAGGTTCTAAGCCTTGTATTCTTAAATGTGGTGTATAAGCACAATACCTATGTGAGAGTATTAATATTAATTCCAATTTTATATCAATAAGAAATTTATATCGAGGGACTGAGGAACAGCTGAGAGGTAAGAGGCTGTGTGCTTCCACCTGTGGCTGGAGACCTCTGCCTGGGCCACCAGGCCTCCATTGCCAACAAGCGAAGGGAGAAAGCAACCCGCCCATTGGGCAGAAAAGCCAGTAACAGAAGGACTCCAGACACAGGGAATGAGGAACAGCCAGGAAAGAGAACTGGTCTCCAAGGAACACTGACACCTGGGCCTGTAGGAAAGACAAGCCACAGTCAGAGAAAGACCAGCTAACACAAGAGATAACCAGATGGCAAAAGGCAAGGGCAAGAACACAAGGAACAGAAACCAAGACAACTTCACTTCATGAAAACCCAGCTCTCCCACCACAGCAAGTCCTGGATACCCCAACACACCAGAAAAGGAAGACTCAGACTTAAACTCACTTATCAAGAGGATCATAGACTTTAAGAAGGAAATATATAACTCCCTTAAAGAAATACAAGAGAACACAGGTAAACAACTGGAAACCCTTAAAGAGGACACACAAAAATCCCTTGAAGAATTACAGGAAAACACAATCAAACAGGCAGAATTACAGAAAAACACAATCAATCAAATGAACAAAACCATTCAGGAATTAAAAACAGAAATAGAAACAATGAAGAAATCACAAAGGGAGACAACCCTGGAGTTAGAGAACATAGAAAAGAAATCAGGAATCATAGATGCAAGCATCACCAACAGAATACAAGAGATGGAAGAGAGAATCTCAGGTGCAGAAGATACCATAGAAAACAAGGACACAACAGTCAAAGAAAACACAAAATGCAAAAAGCTCCTAACCCAAAACATCCAAGATATCCAGGATGCAATGAGAAGACAGAACGTGAGGATAATAGGTATAGAAGAGAGTGAAGATTCCCAACTTAAATGTCCAGTAAATATCTTCAACAAAATTATAGAAGAAAATTTCCCTAACCTGAAGAAAGAGATGAACATAAATATACAAGAACCCCACAGAATGCCAAATAGACTGGACCAGAAAAGAAATTCCTCCAGGCACATTAGAGTAAAAACACCAAATACACAAAACAAGGAAAGAATATTAAAAGCAGTAAGGGAAAAAGGGCAAGTAACATATAAAGGCAGACCTATCAGAATTACATCAGACTTCTCACCAGAGACTATCAAAGCTAGAAGATCCTGGGAAGATCTCATACAGTCTCTAAGAGAACACAAATGCCAGCCCAGGCTGCTATACCCAGCAAAATTCTCAATAATCATAGATGGTGAAACCAAAATATTCTATGACAAATACAAATTTGCACAGTATGTTTCCACAAACCCAGTCCTACAAAGAATAATACATGAAAAATGCCAACTCAAGGAGGGAAACTACACTCAAGAAAAAGCACGAAAGTAATCTTTCAACAAACTCAAAAGAAGATAGCCACATAAACAACATCAAAAATAACAGTAAACAACAATCACTATTCTTTAATATCTCTTAATATCAATGGTCTCAACTCCCCAATAAAAAGACATAGACTGAAAGACTGGATCCATAAATGGGACCCAGCATTTTGCTGCATCCAGGAAACACACCTTTGTGTATATATAATTCTAATTCTACCAGACCTTTGGTTAATAAATTCTACCAGACCTTTATTTTTTTTATAGATAAATATAATTGTCTAATTATGTTATCATTTTGAAATAGGATTCTTCATTATTCAACAGTTCTTAAGCACGTAATCATAACAGAAAGCACACCTTAGCATAGATGACCAAAAGCAATGACAATGCTGAGCATGGTGGTGGATGCCTTTAATCTCAGCACTGGGAAGGCAAAGAAGGTAGGTGGATCTCTGAGTCCACAGCCAGCCTGGTCTACATAGTGAGCTCCAGGCCAGGCATGGCTTTATAAGACCCTGTATTTATTTATTTATTTTTATACTTTATTTGCATTTCAAATGTTTCCCCCTTTCCAGATCTCCCCTTTGGAACCACCCTATTCCCTCCCCCCTCCCCTGCCTCTATGGGAGTATTCCCCAAACCAACCAACCACCCACTCTTGTCTTGAATTCCCTCCTTGGCATTCTCCTATACTGGAGCATCTAACACCCTCATCCCCAAGGGACTCTCCTCCCCTTGATGACTAAAAAGACCATCTTCTGACACATATGTGGCCAGCACCATGGGTCCCTCCATGTGTATTCTTTGGTTGGTGATCCAGTCTCCAGGAGTATTGAGGGGTCAGGCCAGTTGCCACTATTGCTCCCTCCCTGGAGCTGCAAACTCCCTCAGCTCCTTCAGTCCCTTCTCCAAGGCCTATATCTGAAACCTCACACTCAGCCCTATGATTGCTATGATGTGACTCTTGGGTATTTTGAACTTTTGGGATAATAACTACTTATCAGTGAGTACATACCATGTTCATTCTTTTATGACTGCATTAACTCACTCAGGATGATATTTTCAAGTTCCTTTGTGTCTCATAGGTTTGGGTATGTTGTACTTCCATTTTCATTAAAATCTAGGAAGTTTTTAATTTCTTTCTTTATTTGTTCCTTGACCAAGTTATCATTGAGGAGAACATTGTTCAGCTTCCATGTGTATTTCCGGCCTTCTGTTGTTGTTGTTGCCATTGAACACCAGCTTTATTCCGTACTGATCTGATAGGAGGCATGGAATTATTTCAGTCTTCTTATATCTATTGAAGTTTGTTTTGTGACTAATTATATGATAATTTTGGAAAAAGTACCATGACATGCTGAGAAAAAGGTATATTCTTTTGATGTAATATGAAATGTTCTATAGATATCTGTTAAATCCATTTGGTTCATATCATCTGTTAGTTTCACTGTGTCTCTGTTTAGTTCATGTTTCCAAGATCTGTCCATTGTTGATAGTGGGGTGTTGAAGTCTCCCACTATTATTGTGTAAGGTGTAATGTGTGCTTTGAGTTTTAGTAAAATTTCTTTTATGAATGTGGGAGCTCTTGCATTCGGGGCATAGATGTTCAGAATTGAGAATTCTTCCTGGTAGATTTTTCCTTTGATGAGTATGAAGTGTCCTTCCTTATCTTTTTTGATGACTTTTGGTTGAAAGTCAATTTTATCTGATATTAGAATGGCTACTCCAGCCTGTTTCTTGGGGCCATTTGCCTGGAAAATTGTTTTCCAACCCTTTACTCTGAGGTAGTGTTTGTCTTTACCATGGAGGTGCATTTGCTGGATGCAGCAAAATGCTGGGTCTTGTTTATGGATCCAGTCTGTCAGTCTATGTCTTTTTGTTGGAGAGTTGAGACCATTGATGTTAAGACATACTAAAGAATAGTAATTGTTGCTTCCTGTTATTTTCGATGCTGTTTATATGTTTGTGTGGCTATCTTCTTTTGAGTTTGTTGAAAGATTACTTTCTTGCTTTTTCTTGGGTGTAGTTCCCCTGGTTGAGTTGGCATTTTCCATCTATTATTCTTTTAGGGCTGAGTTTGTGGAAACATACTGTGTAAATTTGGATTTGTCATAGAATATTTTGGTTTCACCATCTATGATTATTGAGAGTTTTGCTGGGCTGGCATTTGTGTTCTCTTAGAGTCTGTATGAGATCTGTCCAGGATCTTTTAGCTTTCATAGTCTCTGGTGAGAAGTTTGGTGTAATTCTGATAGGTCTGCCTTTATATGTTACTTGCCCTTTTTCCCTTACTGCTTTTAATATTCTTTCCTTATTTTGTGTATTTGGTGTTTTGACTACAATGTGACAGGAAGAATTTCTTTTCTGGTCCAGTCTATTTGGTGTTCTGTAGGCTTCTTTTATATTTATGTTCATCTCTTTCTTTAGATTAGGGAAATTTTCTTCTATAATTTTGTTGAAGACATTTACTGGTCCTGTAAGTTGGGAATCTTTACTCTCTTCAATACCTATTATCCTCACGTTCTGTCTTCTCATTGTATCCTGGATATCCTGGATTTTTTGGGTTAGGAGATTTTTGGATTTTGTGATTTCTTTGACTGTTGTGTCCATGTTTTCTATGGTATCTTCCACACCTGACATTCTCTCTTCCCTCTCTTGTATTCTGTTGGTGATGCTTGCATCTGTGACTCCTGATTTCTTTCCTATGTTCTCTAACTCCAGGGTTGTTTCCCTTTGTGATTTCTTTATTGTGTCTATTTCTGTTTTTAGTTCCTGAATGGTTTTGTTCATTTGTTTGATTGTGTTTTCCTGTAATTTTTAAGGGATTTTTCTGTGTCTTCTTTAAGGGCTTCCAGTTGTTTACCTGTGTTCTCTTGTATTTCCTTAAGGGACTTATTTATTTCCTTCTTAAAATCTTTTATCATCCTCTTGAGATGTTATTTTAAGTCTGAGTCTTCCTTTTCTGGTATGTTGGGGTATCCAGGACTTGCTGTGGTGGGAGTGGTGGGTTCTGATGATGCCAAGTAGTCTTGGTTTCTGTTCCTTGTGTTCTTACCCTTGCCTTTTGCCATCTGGTTATCTCTGGTATTAGTTGGTCTTACTCTCTCTGAGTGTGGCTTGTCTTTCCTGAAAGCCTAGGTGTCAATACTCCTTGGAGACCAGTTCTCTCTGAAGGGAATTTGGGTTTGGAGAGTTATGGTGCAGGGTCAGCTCTGGGGTGCAGACAGAAACAAGAAGGATCTAATCCCCAACTGACCCTTGTTTCCTGTGTTCTGATGGCTCTGCTATGGTCCCTCTTGGTCCAGTGAATTTGAAAAGAAGTGGTGGTCTTGCCTGTACTTAAAGATGTGTCATCACTCCTGTTATATCAGCTCTCTCCTGGCACTATTTTAGTATGGTGCCCTGTGTAACAGGATCTTCTCTCCAGCCACGGAAAGAAACCAGATCACTGTTCCTCCGTCCCTGTCACCTGGGTATTCCAGTTGGGTCCCTCTGAGCAGTCAGTCTTGTCCCCACTCCTGGGAGGGTAAATTTCTCCCAGCACTATTTGGCTATGGAGCCATGGTGGTCCAGGCAGAGTATTCCCACCACAGATGGAAACCGGAAGGCTCTTACCTCCTGGCTGTTCCTCAGTCCCTGTGTCTGGAGCCCTCCTCTTTCTGGCTTTTCCCCACTCGTGCATGACTTGCTTTCTCCTGGCACTGTTTGGCTATGGAGCCCTGGTGGCCCAGGCAGAGGTCTCCCGCCACAGATGGAAACCAGAAGGCTCTTATCTCCCAGCTGTTCCTCAGTCCCTGCATCTGGCTATTAGTCTTTACACTTGATCAGTGTATTTTGTCCTTGCTATATATTGTTCTGGGAAAAGAACATCTTTGTCTATCCCAGGGTATTTTACTATTACCTTAAACACACACAGGAAAATGTATCAGCTTTTCATGTTTTTTGAAACTATATTTATTTCCTAGTTAGAACACATTATTGTATCCTTATCATTCCTATTTCATAATTTCATTCATTACTATTTTTAGCAAAACTGATCAGAAATGTATTTAATTTAGCTTGGTTATATTTTTAAATGCCTTAAGTAAGATT
Source organism: Rhynchomys soricoides (assembly GCA_019843965.1). NCBI lineage: Eukaryota > Metazoa > Chordata > Mammalia > Rodentia > Muridae > Rhynchomys > Rhynchomys soricoides. Next base: position 19,202 of record JADRCH010005983.1, read on the forward strand.
CATATGTGGCATTTCGCCTGTGAGTGCTTTGTTGCAGGCAAGTATGTGAAACATGGGCGTGGTTGATAGGTTCATAGGATATAGGAGGGCATCAGATCCCTTGGTTGTGGAATCACAGAAGTTGTTCATCCACTTTGTGGATTGCTTACATCAGAATATGTGTCCTCCTTAAGAGTAACAGTTGCCCTGCACCAAACAATTTATTCACCTTCATCTTTTTTATAACTATTATAAATATAATTTGACATTGCATTAATTAGATTTTTTTAGCTGTTTCCCCTATTTCAATACACATAAAGGAGACATCCTGCTATATAGTATCTCCAGAGAGTAATTTCAGTCTACAGAAAAGATCATATCTTCCCAAAATATGAAAGAACCCCAAAATATACATTAGGGAGTGATGTAACAAGTTGTACTGGCTGGTTTTGTGTCAACTTACATGAGCTGGAGTTATCACAAAGAAAGGAGTTTCAGCTGAGAAAATGCCTCCATGAGATCCAGATATAAAGCATTTTCTCAATTAGTGATCAAGGAGGGAGGGCCCCTTGTGGGTAGTACCATCTCTGGGCTGGTAGTCTTGGGCTCTATAAGAAAGCAAGCTGAGCAAGCCAGGAGAAGCAAGCCAGTAAGTAACATCCCTCCATGGCCTCTGCATCAGCTCCTGCTTCCTGACCTGCTTGAGTTCCAGTCCCAACTTCCTTTGGTGATGAACAGCAGCATGGAAGTATAAGCTCAATAAACCCTTTCCTCCCCAACTTGCATCTTGGTCATGATGTTTGTGCAGGAATAGAAACCCTAAGACACAAGCCTATCATGGGAATCTTCCGTTGAGAAAAGAAAACATTTTTACATGAAAAAGCCACTATGAACGATGAAATTTAACCTACAGTTTTCTTACTTCTGAGGTTTTATTTTTATTAATCATTCCATTTGTTTACATTTCAAATGATATCCCACTTCCCAGTTACCCCTCCACAAGGGTCCCATCCCTCAACCTCTCTCTACTCCCTCCCCTTTGCCTCTATGAGGGTGCTCCTGCACCCACCCACCTACCCTCTCTCATCCCATCCCTCCAGCATCCCCCTATACTGGGGGCATCAAACCTCCAAAGGACCAAGGGCATCCCTTTCCATTGATGTCAGACAAGGCTATTCTTTGCTACCTACGTATCTTGAACCATGTATTACCCCCACCCTGTACACTCCTTGGTTGGTGGTCTAGTTTCTGGGAGCACTGGGTGGTCCACCAGCTGATGTTGCTTTTCCCTATGGGATTGCAACCCCTCTCTTCTCCTCTGGTCCTTCTGCCAGATCTACCACCAGGGTTTCTCTCTGTAGACCAGGCTGGCCTTGGCCTTGAACTCAGAAATCTGCCTGTCTCTGCCTCCCAAGTGCCAGGATTACAGGCATGGCCACCACTGCCCAGCATAAATGATGGTTCTTTTTTTTCTCTCTCTTGGTTTTTCGAGACAGGGTTTCTCTGTGTAGCCCTAGCTGTCCTGGAACTCCCTCTGTAGACCAGGTTGGCCTTGAACTCAGAAATCTGACTGTCTCTGCCTCCCAAGTGCTGGGATTAAAGGCGTGCACCACCACGGCCGTAATGCATTCTCAATAAACCCCATCCTGTAAGAGAAGTCTGCTTTCTTTCCTTCTCTGGTGAGAGCCAGTCATTGGGTTTAATTCAAAATAAATGCCTTTAGTGTCAAGCTATTTCTTGCCTTTCCTTTCTTCTTAGATCCATGCCATCACAAAGCTATATTGTGGCATGGCTTCACTATGACATATCCATGATGCATTGTGGCATCATATTATTCCTCTGAACCATGAAAATATTGAAATTTGGCACCATAATGTTCTCTTAAATCATAAATAGAGTTTATATTACCATATTAAAGTTGCCTGGTGTCATCACAGTGCTAAACTGTGATAAACCAAATTCCTATTTATGACTTCACAATGTGGCTTTGTGACAGCATGGTTTTCCTTTGTGTTATTTCGAAAAGTCATTATGGCATCACAGTGCCCCACTGTGTTATCAAAAGGCTTCATTCATAAATGACAGTGCTCAATTGCGCCATCACAATGCTGAATTTTAGTACCACAATGCTGCATTATAATAACACAATGCATCATTTGGCTCATATATGACAACACAAAGCATATCTGTAGTATTACATTGCCTGTTGTGACATTGATATTTAATATCCCATTGTGACAATGCAATGCCCCATTTTACAGGACAATTTTCTTTGTGCCATCACAATGCTCCATTGAGACATCAAATCAATACTGTCTGACATTACAAAGTTCTATTGAGGCATCACAAAGCTAAATTGTGACATCACAAAACTCCTTTGTGATGGCAATTGCTCCAGTGTGACATTATGATGCCCTATTGTTACAACACAGTGTACCCCTACATTCTTAGACTGAATTGTGGCATTACAATTCTCCATTTTGTCATCACAGTGTCTCATTATGCTGTTGAGATATTGCAGCAATCCATTGTGACATCCCAACGAACCAATGTAATGTGACAGTGATAAATTTTTCATTACAATATACCATTTTTCCAACACAGTGTAGCATTATGATTTACAATGCACCATTGTAATACCCAGTGCTTCAATGTAGCATTACAATTCTCCATGATGTCAGAATGAGCCCACTGAAGTTTTGAAATGCCCAATAGTGATATCACAATGTTAAGTTGTAACACAATAACATTACAAAGGTTAATTTAAAGCACCATTATGCCGACACATTGACCCATTGTGACATTGGACTAGATGAGTTTGTCATCCTAATGCTCCATTGTGACACCACAGCTCTTAATTCTCAATTATGATAATACAGTGCACTGTGCTAATACCATGAAGTGGAATTGTATTAATTCAATGAGCCACCAGGCCATCAGAGTACATCAACACAATTTGCCTTATGATATCAATCACAATGCTGCATTATGTAATCACTGCACTGTGTTATTACAGTTCTCCATCACAATACCCAACTACAGCATCACAGTTCTCTCTCACACAATGCTCTATTGCTCTATCACAATGTTTTATTCAACCTTACAATGCATGCTTGCATGATCACTATATGAATTATGGTATTCTAATATCCACTGTGACATCTGAATGAACCACTAAGCCATCATAATATTCTATTTTCTCATCACCACAGCAATGTGCCAACAATTTGGCATCGTGATGCCAAATTACTCTATTGAGAAACCACAATATTACAATTTGACATCACAAGCCCCATTGTGAGATCACAATAAATCATTATGATATCCACTGCCACATCACAAGGTACTATTTCAGTTGTGACACCACAATGCTCCATTTATGTGTTATTACACCCAGTTTTAACATCATAATATAGTATTGTGTCATCACAAAGCTGCAATGTGACTTAAAAATATTCCATTCTCCAAGCACGATATCCCAATATTATATCACAGTGTTGTATGAAAAAAATCAACAGGGAAGGACAGAAGAGATGGCAAGATGGCCATGAAAATGAGGAGAAATCTGCAACTGATGGGGGTGAAGAGGTGAGTGACATCTCTTGGACTAGACCTGGGATATGGGAGGTGCCCAAGAATCAAAACAGTGACTTTAGCTTTGATTCATTACATTGGGACTACGGAGCCTAAAGAGGTCACCTCCTATAGCCAGACAGGAACCCTAAGAGAGCATTCAAGGCACCAACTCACCCACACAACTTTCTATTCAAAATTTATCCTGTCTACAAGAAATGCAGGTACAGGGGATGGAGCAGAGACTGAGGGAATGACCAATCAATAACCATCCCAGCTTGAGACCTATTCCATAGGCAAGTACCAATCCCTAACAGTATTGATGATACTGTGTTATGCTTGCAAATGGGAGCATGATGTCCACTGAGAGACTCCACCCATCAGATGACTCAGACAGACACAGATACCCATAGCCAAATAGTAAATGGAGCTTGAGGACTTTTATGGAAGAATAGGAGGCAGGCTTGCAGGCCCTGAAGGAGATAGGAACTCCACAGGAAGACCAACAGAGTCAACTAACCTTGATCCTTGGGGCTCTCAGAGTCTTAAACACCAATCAAAGAACATACATTGGCTACTCCTAGGCCTCCCTGCTCATATGCAGTAAATGTAATGCTTAGCTTTCATGTGGCTTCTTAACAATTGGAATGGGGGCTATCTTAAAAGCTGTTGTCTGTACTTACTATATATTCTACAAACTGGGCCACCTTGTCTGGCCTTGTGGGAGAGGAGGCACTTAGCCTAGGAAAGACTTGAGGTACCAGGATGGGGTCCTACACACTCAGGGGAAAAGAAGTGAGGAGATGAAGAAAAGATTTTGGGAAGGGGTGACCAGGAAGGGGCAGTAAGTGGGCTGTAAAGTGAATAAGTAAAATAAATAAAATTAAATTTAAAAAATCATTTCTGGAATCACAATGATCCATTGTGACATAATCCTCCATTTGATATATGAACTTTTCATGTGATAACATCACAAATCCTCATGAGATCATAATACTCATTGTATCTTCACAATTCTCCATTGTGACATCACAATGCTCAACTCTGACATCACAGTACCATAATATGACACTATAATGCATGTTATATCAATATGACATCATAATTCTTCATTATGACATTTCCACAATGATCTATTATGGTATCACAATTGTTGTACTACCATTACAATACAGCATTTTGGTGTTAAAATTTATTTTTGACAGTGTTCCCTCCTAATTTTTGCAATATTGAATGTGATATAATGATGCTGAATTTAACATCTCAATGGTTCATAATAATATTAGAGTGCTATATCTATATATCAGAAAATTATATTGAGAGCTCACAGTATTCCATTGTTCTATCCCAATGCTGACATTTTCATTACAATGCTGGATTCTGACATCAAAATCATCCATTGTACTATCACATGTTGAATTATGGTATTACAATGCTCCATTGTGTCTACAGTAAATAGTGGCTTCACAGTATTCCATTTTTTATAGCAATACCAAATCTGCCACCATCTATTTGATCTAGGACAATGGGTTGGTAACCATATCTTTCCTATATGTAGAGATATTTTTTAAAAATCTATTGATACCAATTGTCTTCACTAAATCACTGCACATGTGAGCAACATGAGAGTTGTAGAATTCAGTAATTATATAGAAATGATGCAGAATATCTAAATGTAAATTAAGATGTAAATAAAAATTAGTCAAATAAAAGACTCAGTGATAAGCCTCATCAAGAGACTGGACCATGTGGAAAGCAGAATAGCTGAACTTAAAGATACAAATACAGGAATTAAATCACATACTCAAAGAAATGAAGAAAATTAACACTTGAACAGAACACACCATTAACAGGCCAAATCTATAATTGATGGGCATAGAAAGAAGAAGAATTTCAGATCAAAATCTGGGAAAATAGTTCCCTTTCTTTTTACACTTAAGTCATTTTCCTCCTTTTATTTTCTCTTTCTAGCCCTTCTCTTGTCCCTTTTCTCCAACCCCTCCAATGCTCCCACTCAAATGGATAGCCTCTATTTCTTTGATTGTTATTCATACACACACACACACACACCACATGCATGCATCTACACATATAGAGCTAGACTTATCTTGTACTCATTATCTTGCTTTCACCTCCAAAATTCTAGAATTACAGTAGTGTTCCACTGTGGTAACTTTGTAATTAGAACTTAACTTAGCCAAGGCTATGCCAACAGGCTCTTGTTTTGAACCTCACACCTGCCTCATGGAGCATGGACTTTACTCCTTATTTTGTAAGTAAGGAAATAGTATCTCAGAAAGAGAACAGCACTTGGAAAAAGATCACACTGTTGGTAAATAATAGAAATGGAATTAAGGTCCAAATAATTTATTTTAGTTTTGAGACATGATCTCAGTCTGTAATCCTGCATGGCCTTGAAACTGTGGCTCTTTTGCCTCAGCCATTCAAGTGTGAAGATCACAGGCATGAGCTACCATGCTTGATTTAATCTAAATGGTTTGCTAATTTCCCATTTATGGTTGAGAATTCTGATGCCCTGTGATATGTGGTCTCACTGTGTACTATCCTCTAACATAAGACTTCCATGACCTTCTATCCTATGTCTAACCTTCTGAGATCTCCAGTTATTTCATGATTACAGATGTTAACTTCCATAAAAGCTTAATGTGTCCCCCTGTCTTATGAAGTCAGTAGAGGGTGGAGCATAGTATCAGTGTCATAGATTGCCTAATAAAGTCTGATGTGACAATGATCTCACTCAGCTCCTGTGTATGGAGGCAGTACAAGTAGAAAGGAGAAGATTAGTTTTTTACTGAGTCCCATATAAGTTGATTATGCTCACTGCCAGGAATCATGCAGCTGCGAAAACCCCATAAGTTACAAGAATTACTCCATGGAGCTAGCCTGCACTTAACATTAGAGACAGTGAAGCCTTGGGGAACAGAGTGAGCACTAGGTCAAAGATAGACTTTCAGTCAGGAGTCTAGATGGAATTCTGTCTGACATTAGACCAATGCTTCCTGTTCTAGACTCTACATCTCTTTTTTCCTGTCTATAGACTATACTAGCTCTTTCTAGTAGATCTTGCTTGTTCTATAAATGACTGGTATAAATACATCCCTTTCTGTTGCAACAATAAACTATCTCCATGTTCACATATCCTTGTTCATGGGAATACCAGAGTCAAGCTGTATGTGTATGATCTCTGTCATATTTTTGCAGATGCTAATAAACCCATGACTTCACTTCCCTGATCCCTCAGTTTCCTCATTAAATCCATTTGTGTCCAGAGAGATGGTATTAAATTTTACAGTTGACATGGAGACTCCAGGTACCTACCCAGGACAGCTGGTTGGAAGCAGGTTACTGGAGCCACAGAGACACAACTTACAATCTATATTCTCCAGCTAAGAACATGCTTTAGCAGGTAAAGTTACCTGCCTCCAAGTCTGATGACCTGAATTTGATCCCCAAGTCCCACCAACATTATGAAAAGAGAGAATTGGCTTCTCCAAGTTGTTCTCTGGCCTCTGAGTGACGGCAATGGTCCCTAAGTCACTATTAGGTTTTACAAGAAATATCATGTCCTGTCCAGAACAATGCTGCATACTCTAAGGGACAGCAATCAGGAGACAGAACTGTGCTCATTAGGCACATTTCTCCTATTAAACCCTCTCCTGAGCACTCCAAATCCTGTGGGACATTGTTATGTGTGAAATTAAGGTGTTTTCTGAAGAGTCTGTTCCCAGGTGATCTGGATATAAGGCAGGGGAATCTCATTTTATTATTTCTTCTCCACCAAAAGTCTGTATTCAAGAATTTTCTATTATCTTAAAATAAATACTAGAGCCAATTAAAGGCTCTCAAGTCTAGGTCCCTTGAAACTTCAAATATTGCTACTGCATAGTTTTTTATTTCTAGAAAATGGCCACTGCATTAAACAGGAGAGGTGTTGTATTCCTTTGAATATAAAACCATGGCACTCCAGTCTGTGGTCTCATGTGAGTTTTAAATACATAGAAATGTGTTATATTTTGTTATTTTGCAAAAACTGTAGCTGGGTGTATAAGAATAAAAAAGTGACAGAAAAAAAATCATTAGTTTGCTTCCCAATGGCAACATCAAGAAAAGTTATGATACAATGTCATATTATTGTGTTAAGCTATGGTAGGAAGAAAATGAAATCAAAAAAGAAAAAGCTACATGCCCATACATGCTTATTGTGGTAGTATTCACAATCACTATGATAAGGAAACAACATGAATAATTATTTATTGGGTGAATAGATAAGAAAAAAGCTGACCATAGCACTGATCTGTTTGCCATTTTATATCAATATTGTTACTTAAAATTATATCTGAATAACACAAGTGTACAAATCTGCTTGTGAAAGTCTATGGATTACACAATTCTTAGGTCATTTACCAGACATTATGATAGGAACTATAGACACTGGCTCAAAATAGATACAGGATCCTGGATATATGAAAAACTCTAATTACAAACTATTCTATATGTCAATTAATTATGTTAACATTATTAGGCAAGATGATTAAGCTAATGAGAGACCGTAGAATGATAAACCAAACACTGAAACAATCTAGTCTCTAATATTCTTCCACCATAAAGTAATACATAGGACCATAATTCCAAAATGCTGTGTTTCCTCATAGCAGTAGAATTCATGACTATTTTTACCACAACTTAAAGTTACTGAGTCTATGGAAAGCAAATATTTCAATAAGTACAGGCAATTGCTGGGGAAACCTGATGATTTGAAACACATATTTAAAAAGTGGGAGCACATATAAAAATGGGAGATGGTAATTAACTCCAGAAAGATATACTCTGGTATCCACACACTTGTTATAGCATGTGTGTCAGTATGTGTGTACTACACAGTCACACATCCATGAATAATAAATAAAATTATTAAATTCTGAGTCTGACACATGTCCCTGGCAATGAAATTATATCTAAATATTTTTCTGTTTGATGAGTGGGGATTTCTGAGTGTTTCTTGATCCATTTTTTTTAATGTTGGGAAAAATGGAAAAGGAAAAAATGGAGAAGAATGAATGTCACAGTGCATGCCAAAGATGATAAAATGAATCATACAATTGAATTGTATACAGAAGCTGAAATCAGAAGATGAGAAACCCTCAATTAAACAGAAGAGGCATGTTCTATTTTCAAGGTCCCAGCAGAGAGCTATGTGTTGTGTTATCATAGATATGTACTCATGCTTATCACCTTAGTAAAGGATTCTTCTCTTTCTTCCAGCCCAACATTTTTCTCAGAGCCCTCTTTATATCTTTATTCCTAAGGCTGTAGATGAAGGGGTTGAGCATGGGTGTGACCACACTATACATAACAGAAGCTCTTGCAGTTGACTGCGAGTTTTTTGTTGAAGCAGAACTGAGGTAAACCCCCAGTCCTGTGCAATAGAATAAAGAGACAACTAACAAGTGAGATGCACAGGTAGAAAATGCTTTATACTTCCCCTGCAGTGATGATATTGCACATAGGGAAGAAAATATCTTGAAGTAAGAGTAAAGGATTCCCATCAGGGGACAACAAGCCCACAGCACAGCTGCAAAATAGATAACCACATCATTGGGAAGGGTATCTGAGCAAGCATTTTGCACCACTTGATTAAGTTCACAGAAAAAATGTGGGATTTCCAAATCTGTGCAGAAGGTCAGTCGCAATGTCATTAAGCTTTGTGTTATGGAGTGGAGGATATTCATGATCCAGGATGCTAGGACCATCAGCAAACAGAGTTGGGGGCTCATGATGGTAGTATAATGCAGGGGGTGACAGATGGCCACATACCTGTCATAAGCCATCAAAGTCAGTAGAAATATTTCTAGCCCTGAAAAGAGTATGAAGAAATGCATTTGAGCAATGCAGTTCTTATATGTGATGACATTACTTTTTGTGTTTATATTCACCAACATCTTTGGGACAGTTGTAGAAGTGAAGCAGGCATCAACAATAGATAGGTTGGAGAGAAAGAAGTACATAGGTGTATGCAGATGAGAGCTTGAAATTGTTGCCAGGACAATGAGCAGGTTCCCAAGCATGGTGACCAAGTACATAGCCAGGAACAGCACAAATAAGAAAGGCTGGAGTCTTGGGTTCTTTGAAATTCCAAGAAGGATAAAATGTGAAATTTGTGAATTGTTCTCAGACCCCATTTAGTTCCTGTGACTAATTAAAAGAAAGAGGGCATGAAAATATGTGACACAATTGTACAACCTTAGACAAACCCTACCATATATATCCTGTATCCAAGACTTGAATTACAAGACTAAATATGACAGTAGTCTGTAATAGTCCATAACATTTCCGTGAATGATGTTAAACACCTCTTGCCATACTCAGACTTTTCCCAAAAGGACATGAGTTTCGAGTGCTAACTCTCTCCTGCATTTGGGGAATATAAATTAGTCATGATAATTCCATAGGCAATGCCCAGGCAATAAATGATCTGTGCAGAATGCAAATGTTTCTTTAAAATCAAATGAGAATAAAATAACACAAGCAAATAAAAACAAACAAATATTTAAAGTGATCATGTATGAAAGATGTCAGTTAGTGACTATTACTGTGAAAGAAACATACATATGAGAAAAATAGGCAAGAAATTAAAAGAGACCCCTACAAAGATAATAAGGGAGCTAGAGAGCTATGTTACCTGAGTGAGTATGTGCCTCATAGGAAGAACAGCTGATGAAATGCCCCAAGAAAGATGATTATGTTGATGTATAAGTCTAACCTGATGGAAGGAGAATGAATAGGAGAGTATATTACAGAATGAAGTGACTTTATTGCTGCTGAAATATTAAGACACCATGATGTTTCTGTGGTCATACATTATCACATTTTTATTTTAACTTAGCTTCAAGATGCCTTTGAATTTGTTATTTTTCCCATCACCATGACAAAATACCTAATAATACTAACAGAAGGAAACATTATTTGCTCTTGCTTTTAGGGTACATCATGACCAAGAAGGAATGCAGGCAGGAACCTGAGATGGCTTTGTCACATTGCATTTCACAGTCATGAAGCAGATAGAGGTCAATAATGGTGCTCAGCTCACATTCTTCATTTGTATGCAGGCTTCCCACATATTGGTGCCACCCACATTTAGGAAATATGACCCATATTAGTTAATCCAGTCTAAAAAGCCCACTCTCTTACAGGCTGATAGATTTGTTTTCTAGGTTAGTGTATATCCTGCCAACTTAATAAGAGTAATCCCCACATTCTTGAACATTGAAATTTTTTGCTATTGTCATCTATTACTTCAATGATCTAGTGTCTGTATCATGCTGTGATCCATGAGTACCACACTAATATTTTGTTCTCCAAACTTATGTAACTAGATTAGAAAGAAAATATGACAGGCGAGCCACCAGATCAAGTTGCATTTCTTTCAAGGAAGTGAATAGACAAGGGAAGTTTAATACTAAGTAAGGTGACCCAGATTCCCTTTTGTGTGGATGTTTGGCCATAGCAAATGCATGTATGTATGTAATCATTTGTAAGTGAAGGACTAGCACGGCATTAAGAAAGGTGATGTTAGGTGATACATGAAGGGAGATCAAAGGACATACAAGTCTTCAAAGAGGGTAGAAAGCCGGCACATCAAATAAAAAGGTACACAAAGTTTGCAGTAGATAGATAGATGATGATAGATAGATAGATAGATAGATAGATAGATAGATAGGCAGAGAGAGATAGAGAGAGACAGAGACACAGAGGGGGGAAAGAGGAAGAGAGAGCATGAGAGACAAAGGCAGAGGTAAGGCAAAAGGCAAGCTAGATAAATATCCTTATGCGGGGGGGGGGGAGTGCCTTGGGTAGTTCCTACAACATCATGTGTTTCTAGAGATTTTATAATAAAGAAAAATCTCTATGTCATCAGCACTCCCATTATAAGCATATCTCCTAGAAGATCAGAAAAACAATGAAATGTCAAAATAAAACACTTAAAATATAGAAGTAAATTTATGTGTATGATACAACATTTACTGACCTTGTATTTGGAGAAATACAAAGATAAGGTGAACCAAAAATCAATAAGACATATAATATCAATACAAAATAAAATGTTTCACCTAATAAAGTCAGAAAAAAACATGAGAAAAATAGATTGTATGAAACAAATTTTAAATAAAATATAATAAAACAAAAATTTAGAAAAGATACATACAAATATCTACAGAATTTTGAAAGGTCTCATTGAACATTAGAAGTTGAAAGAGTGTATCAAACATTAGAAGTACATTTTTTCTACAGTTTCTGTATAAGTTTGAGTTAACTGGAATTCATAGTGTTTCACTTTTATTGGTGCATAGTTTGGGATGTGAAGACATATTTATAAGTGTGCTGATCCAAACAAGATAATGAGCATACAAATTATCTCAATCATTTATTGTTTAGTTATACTAAGAATATGCAAAGTTCTTGAATGTATTCTGAAATATACTATACATTATTATTTTGTTGTTTGAGAATTTCATATATGCAACATATAATTATTATATAATATATAATATATAATTTGTTTTGTTCAAATCCACCCTCAGTCTCTTCCCTCTGATTCTTTCATTATCTCTACCCTCATTTCTCCCCCTCAACTCACTATGCTCATTTTTGAATCCCACAAACTGCACTTAGTGCTGCAAGTTTGTGCATGGGTGTGGGAAGATCTAATGCATAATGGATAGCCTCTCAGGGGTAAAATCCCCAAAGACGACTGACTTTTTTTCTCTAGTAGCCATTGATAGTCATTGGTCAATAGCTCTTCAGCTAGGGTGGCATTTTGTGTGCTGGAATTTTGCCTCATTTGATCTTGTACAGGTCTTTCACATGCAGTTTAATTTATTAGTCTTAGCTTTCCTCTTTCTACTGGACAAAGCAAAACAAAACAACTACCAGAATATATGTTCCCTTAGTCCCATTGATAAAACTTTTCCCAGTCTTACTCCACAACCCTGTTTCTGATAAGTTCTAGTCTATTCTTTGCTTTTATTATCAACCTTTTACAGTCCATGGGGAACCCAATTAGTGTTTCTTCTTCTGGGGGGAACGAACCCAACCAAATGGGCACAGGGCTATTAGTTACATTTTTTTTTTTTATGCACAAGATCACACAACATGGACCTTTTGCTTTATTTCCCAGTGTGTCTGTGTCTCTCTGTGTGTGTGTGTGTGTGTGTGTGTGTGTGTGTGTGTGT